>VYXG01011280.1:143168-170358 GCA_013397235.1 Lanius ludovicianus | reverse complement strand
GGACCGCCCCCCCCCCCCCCAAAACCCCCCAAAACTTTCCAACAACAAATGTTTTTCTAGGAAAATGATTGGAGAAAGGAAGTTTTGGGTGGGAATATTTAGGCCTGGCTCAGGTGCAGGTGCTGTGGCTGTCACCATTCATCAAATGTTGGGTTTTGGAGAAAATGGGTGGTGGAGGCTCCTTCAAAACTGCCAGGAGAAAATTATTGATGGGACAATTATTTATGGGATGCTGCTCTGTGGGGTTTTTGTAATAAGGGACAGGCCAGGGCCAGTTTGGGATGGAAAAATTGGTCTGAATCTCATCTCGAGCAGATGTTTTTTTGCAGCTGAGATGGGGGAAAATGTGTACAAAAGGAGATTTATTTCAATACCTTTTTACACTCATTTCATAATGGCAGCATTTTATCTTTTTTACATTGATTTATGGGCACCGAGGTGGAACAGAGGAGTCAGAAGAAAGGCAATTAATGAATCAAGAAAAAAACCCTTCAAGAAAACGTTTCAAGATAAAATAAAAATGAAAAAAACAATGGAGGGAAAAAGCTGAAGGAAGGTGGGGGATAATTGATGATCCCATTTTAACATAATGTTATTTCTGGGGTTTCTTTTTTCCTCTTTTTTTCCCTGTTTTCTTTTTTTTTTTTTATTCTCTAATGTGTTATTTACTGCCTGCTTTGGAGCTGACAGCAAATAAACTGTGTTTGCAATATAACATCGTTAGCACCCTGATGCACTTGCTCATCCCACTCGGCTGTCAAATTCCAACTGCATCCAACATCCGTCACCGTCGGCGCCGATGGAGCCGGCCTTTAATCAGCTCGGGGCTTTAATTACCTGATGGCGAAGTTAAAGGCGAGTGACAGCTCCTGGGGAAGCAGCAAAGCCACCAAAGCGTTTGGGGACCAGCTGCCAGGTGGGAAATGCTGCTGGGTTTGGGGTTTTAGTGCTGGGTTTGGGCTTGGGAAGTTTGGTAGGATTGGGGGAAGAGGGAGAGGAAATGCTGGAGGAAAGAGGGAAATCTGGAAGTGGTGGGTGGGTATTTTATGGGAAATGGAATTATTGAGTAAATCTGCTGCTGGATGTGCTGCTCTGTTGGGAATTCCTTCCTCTGGATTGAATCTGAAGTGGGCAAAACATGGTTTGGGTTGGGCTGAGCAGGGAATTGCAGAGCTTGGAAAAGATCTTCGGGACCATCGAGTCCAACCCATGCCCAATCCCCACCTCATCCCCAGCCCAGAGCTCTGAGTGCCACCTCCAGGAATTCCTTGGACACCCCCAGGGATGGGCACTCCAACCCTCCCTGGGCAGTTCCAAGGCCTGAACACCCTTTCCATGGGGAAATTCCTGCTGATGCCCACCCTGCCCCTCCCCTGGGCCAGCCTGAGGCCGTTCCCTCTCCTCCTGTCCTTGTTCCCAGTGGGGAAAACTCTGCTTCCAGTGAAATTGAACTTCTACAGCTGCTGAAAGAGTTGGGAAAGGTTTCCAGCTGCTTTTCCAGCATGAAGCTGGAACCACTTGGTGAAATAAAGCTGCCTTCAAGGGGAAAAAAAAAAGGCATTTTCTAGAGAACTTTTATAAAAATTGCCTGTTAATTGTCACCACTGTGAACTGCACTGCATAAATCATCTTCCAGTTGCACTTTTTTCCCTCTTCATGAGCTGTTCATGCTCTGGAACTAAAAAAGCTCTGCCTTGATGAGCTGGGTCTGGGAGATGGTAAATTAAAGCTGGATTTAACCTTTGCCACCGGAGTGTCTGTGGCTCTCTTTAAGTCTCTGTCTCTCCCATGTTAATTTATCCATAGGACAAGAGGGAATGACTTTGAACTGAAAGAGGGCGGTTTTAGATTAAAGTTTGGGAAGGAATTCCTGGCTGGGAGTGGGGGGAGGCCACAGAATAGAATTCCCAGAGAAGCTGTGGCTGCTCCTGGATCCCTGGAAGTGTCCGAGGCCAGGCTGGATGGGATTGGAGCACCCTGGGATAGTGGAAGGGGATGAATTTTAAGGTCTTTTTCAACCCAAACCATTCCATGCCAGCTAAAGGGGAGCTGGTGTTGACATTTGCAAGTTGGCATTACTTAGATACACTCACAGTCCAGTAAATATCAGGAATAACCTTTTTTTTTTCCTTCTATTTTTAATGTATTTTTACCAAATCCAGGAGTTTTCGTTCTGTTGCTGGCTGGGCACCCATGTGGGTGGAGCACCCACATCTCCTACTTTGGGATCTGTGCCTTGTTCCCTCTACAGCTTTTCCTTGCCTGACATTCCCAAACGTGGCTTTCCTGGGAAGGCAGGAGAAGGCTCCAAGGTTGGTGTTCTCAGCTCCCTTCACGCCCTATGGCTTTGCAGCAGCTCCTCCAGCTGCTCTGGGAATTTTGGGGGTTGGAAAAGTGGGAATGAGAAGGAGCAGAGTCTGTCCTGGAGCAAGCTTGAGGTGTTCTCTGTTGGCTTGGGCCTGGCCTCACTGTGGGCTTTGGGATGACATAATTCCACGTTCCAGGATTTTGGGTGGATAGGAGCTGATGGGTCACCCTATTTTCCACAGCAGCTCCCCAGCGATGGGATCCTTTTCACTTTTGAAGGCACCTGGTGGAGAGGAAATGGTACTGGAGGGGGAAAAAATTAACAAAATAAAGGATTTGGTCATTTTGGTGCAGAGATGTTTTTCATGAGGCTTTTTCCTGTTCGGTTTAATGGGTAATTTCTCTGCCTGAACAAACCTATTGACTCAGCTCTTCAGATAATTACTGGATTTCACGTTGAAAAGCCTTCATACAAATATTATTTAAAAAAAAAAAAATTAAAAAATAAATTCCAAAAGAACAAAGACAAAGCAGCTCCGTGTTATTAATCAACGAGAGGAGAAGGGCGGATTGTTATGAAAACACAGCACCCACTCCTCCAGCTTCCCCAGAGCACCAGATGGTGCAACATTTGTGGAGACAGATCTTCCCCAAACACGGATTAACCATTTCGTGCTCCCAGCTCTGGCTTTTTGGAGACAGGCAGGGAAAGGCTGGGCAGCAAAAGGTTCTTGGGCAGGCAGCAGGAACAGCTGAAGGTGTCCTTGGCTTAGCACGAGTGACTCTGTGCTCCGGGCAGATTTATGTTCCCGGCTCTCGGCGTGCCAGGCTTGCTGTCTCTTCCAGGAGATAGAGAGGGACGTTACGGATGTGTTGGACTGAGCCCAGCATAAATCACTCTCCCAATCCCACTCTGCTCTCCGGGGGTTGTGTTTGCAGTGCAGAATTGGGGGGTTGGGGTTCTGCCGGGCACCTGCTGCTGCTGGCAGGGGGAGGCTGCTCCAGAGGGAAGGAAAAAGTAAAGCCAAATGGGATTTGTGGTCCCTGTAATTGCCCTGGCCCGAGGCTGACCCACAGTCTCAGAGGATTTACATGGGCATGGAGCGACAGGGCAAGGGGGGGAATGGCTTCAAAGCAACAGAGAGTTGGTTTAGGTGGGATCTTGGGAAAGAATTCCTGGCTAGGAGGGTGAGGAGGGGCTGGAATAGAATTCCCAGAGCAGCTGTGGCTGCCCCTGCATCCCTGGCAGTGCCCAAGGCCAGGCTGGAGCAGCTTGGAGCAGACTGGGATGGTGAGAGGTGTCCCTGCCCATGGCAGGGGGTGGAATGGGATGGGCTTTAAGGTCCTTTCAACCCAAAGCATTCCATTCCATTGGATTTTATTCCAAAAGGAGAGCTCTCCTGTTAAACAGCTGCACAAAGACCTGCAGGACTCTCAGAGGTGCCTGGGTCTTTGTCTCTCCCATATCCAGTGGGATTTTTTTGGTGCAGTTTGGACGGCTGCACTGCTCCCTGCAAATCAACCCCCTGGGTCCCTCTTAAATGCCTCGATTTGGGGCTTTCATGGGAAAAGACTCTGGAATGTTCCAGATCTAATCCACTTTTGGAGTTCTGCATAATGGAATGGGCACAGGAGTTTTTGCCTGCCAGGTCCTGTGGTGCTCAGGGACTCCCAGGCCCTCAGCACTGGCCATCATCCCCCAAAAAGTTATAATCTGAAGAGAGAAAGACCAAAAGAGAGGCAGAGTCCCTCAGACTTGCTGAGCCCACAAGAGCAACTTTTCTTGAATATTTTAAGATAAACCAAAAAAACCCCCCTGATTTTCATTTACTGTTTTTTACCTGCTGTCCCAAAACCAGAATAGGGGAGTTAAAAACACACCAAAATCCCTGAAACAAAGCTGAGAGGCAACAAAAGAGGCCACGATCCACTTTTCCTCTCCAGCTCTTGAGAGAATGAGAGGAAAAGTGTATTTATTCCTCCATTTCTCAGGGGGACTTCCCGAAGTTATTAGAATCTGCCTTATTAAATAATTGAGCAGCCTTGTCATAAAGTGACTTCTCCTCCCCATCCATCACGGAGATGTGCGGAAAATGGCCCGACAAGGAACATTTGCTGGGAAAGCTTCAGGGCCCATTAACTCTTGTCACCACCAAAGTGATGAAGGGACCAGAACCGGATCCTTTTTCCTACCTGGTTTGTAAATATTCCAGTGACTGATCTTCCATCCTCTTCCAGGGTGAGGGTAAATGGGGAGTGGTGGGGTGTGGAGAGGATAAAGATGCTCCTCTGTCATGTGGGAGAGCATCCCAGGATTTCCCCATGGATAGGCCACTCTGGGAATCTGCCTCAAGGCACCTCCTGCCTGGTAGCCCAAAATTTTGGATCCCACATTTAGAGAAGAGCCCCATCCTCATCAGGGACACCAGGATATCCAGTGCCAGGGCAGGGTTTGGTTGGATCTCAGGGAAAGGTTCTTCCCCCAGAGGGTGCTGGCACTGCCCAGGCTCCCCAGGGAATGGGCACGGCCCCGAGGCTGCCAGAGCTCCAGGAGTGATGGGACAGCACTGCCAGGGATGCCCAGGGTGGGGGTGTTGGGGGGTCTGGGCAGGGAAGGAGCCGGGCTGGATGATCCTGATGGATCCCTTCTCACCCAGGGTATTCCATGAGTCTCCGATTCCTTGTTTTCTGTGGACATTTGGGTTCCACAGAGCCCAGTTTTGACCCACCCTGCCCTTGCTCATGCTGAAGTGGGAATTCCTCTCTGTCTCTCTTCCACAAAAAATCCTCCAGCACTGATATCCTGCCATTCACCCTCCCACGGCTCCCGATCCAGAAGGAATTTCCTGTGCAGAGTCAGAACCAGATCTGCGCCTTTCCTACCCTGATGCTCCACAGGCAGCTTGCCCAGGACAGGAGGATGTTGGCACTGAAGTTGCCACTGCCCCAACCAGTTTTAAATCCATTTAAAATCCATTCTGGGAATTGTCCAACAGCAGCCAAACATAAAGGTCCAGTGATGGGATATTTGAGGCTGCTTAAAAACCCTTTCCTTCCTTCCTACCAGGACAATCCTTCAGGGAAGTGTCCTTGAGCCAGCCAGGACCACGTTTTTGTTTCATCTGATGTCCTGTGCAGATGAAGCCCAGCCATGGAGGTCCTCAGGTGTTTCCTCCAGTGAAATCCATGGAACTGAGACCCTCCTCGTGTCCCAAACACCTCAGCCAGGCTGAATCTCTAGAATTCCATCTGGAAGAAGCCTGGGTTGGGATTTGTGACTTCCTCCCCCTGAGGTTCTCCCCTGGTGCCATCGGACTGAAATCACAGCTGGATGTGCTTTGCTTTGCCTCCACCACGTCCAGGTTCATCCCACAGCTGGGAATAAACCAAAGGAAAAGGTTGGTTAAGACAATAAATGGGCACAAAATCATGAAGCAATTACAGTTCAATGCCTCCATGGGAGTCTCATCCCCAGGATTACCCCAGAAAAGTCTGATCCCTCTGTTGGGTTCCCACCAGCTCCAGGTTGATGGCACAGCCACAGTTTGGAGGAGATCTCAGGGAGTTTGGGATCTGGCACTAAATTTCGGGAATACATCATCGAGGTGGGAACATCCAAGATATCTTTATTCAACAGGCTCATCCAAGGGGGAATGGAGCAGCCTGGTTTTTAATCATCCTGGGTGAATATTCCAGGTCAAGGTGAACCCTGAGCTCCTGAATGAGTATTTGGGAATGCAGGCTCGGTGCTCCTCAATCTCCCCACCCGAGTTTCCTCCCGGTGAATTATGAGGCTGGAGATAAGATCTTGGGCGCTTTGCATCCAGACGAAATGGATAAATCCCTGCCTTTTTGTTTTTTAAAAGCCTCAACCCAGAAACAATTTTAGCCTCTGAAGGGGAAGGTCACTGCCTATCTCTTGCACGGATAAAATATTGCAGTTGGCTGAGGAGCGGAGCTGAATCCCGGGATTTCAGCCCTGCTGGCACAGCTCCGGCTCTCTCCCCACACAGGCCTCGCTCTCCATGAATCACAGCGCTGTCAGCTCTGCTTTCACCTCTCCAAGTGAGATGCTGACACTTTGTTCCCTCTTTCCAGCCGCTTTTTCCACCCCTGCTCAGGGGAAAGTGTCCTTTGGAGGCAATTTATGTGATGGATCCAGTCCATCTCCCCGGGAGGGAATTATCCAGTGGGATACTCGGATATTTTGACAACGGCCCTCGCTCGTTCTGTTGTGATGAGGAACGTGGTGAAGGCATCAATGCCAAACAATTCTGAGCCATCACTTTGGGCTTTAAGTGATGGTCCCAGAGGTCTGTTTGTGGTGATGGGATGCCCGAAAATTCACAAGTTGGGTGAAACTCCCATGAAAAGGTCTGAAGGAATGTCTGTGTTTCGGGAATTTTCCCCCAAACTTGTGTTTGCACGCTTTTTAGGGAGGTAATTGACAGGAGCCAGGCTGCCCAGCTTTGCCCAGCATTTCCCAGCTTTACAAGACAGGTCAGTAGGGTCAAAATCCTATTCCACCTTTATCCTGTGGAAAAAGCACTTCTGAGGATATCCAGAGGAACGTGAGCCCAGTTCTCCTCTCAGCTCCCCATGGTAACCATCCTTGTTATCCAATTATTTTTAATGGAAAACCAATCTGTTCCTTTGCCTTCTCCTTTCTGGAAGCAGGATGAGCTGAGAGCAGCTAAATGCAGCCTCGATATGGTGCAGGCCTTGCCTCTCAGCACTAATTGGCTGGGAAGGGATTCCCCACTCAGCTAATTAGTCCTAATTGTGTCACTTTCCTTATTTTGCCATTTTGCCTCTTGCCACAAATTGTCTGGGGTGCAGCTGAGGAGAAGATGCTGAATTGGGCTCCATCCATGGCTGAAGCCACAATCAAGGCAGGCAGCTGCACCCAGGATGCTCCTTTGACCTTCAGGACCACACAGCAGGGACTCAGCCGGGCTCCTGGTGACCTCAGGGCAGGTTATCCCATCCAAACCCAGGTAAAATGGGAATTGTGATGCCTGGGATGCTTTTTCTGGGAGGTATTTTCAGCCTAGAATTTTTTTTTTTTTTTCTTGGGCCTCTTTCATCCCCTTCATCCCTGCTTGATTTGCAAAATAATCGTCAGGGGAGCACAGAAGACAAATTCCAAGTTTTTGCTGGAGTGTTTTTGTGAAATATCAGCTCTTGGAGGAGCAGCCATGGGGCTGGAAAGCAGCTGCAATGCTGCCTTACCTCAGAATGCAGCAGGGAAGTGGAAGAAGATGCATTTAGGTCCCTTCCAACCCATTCCAGGATTCTGTGGTAAGAAATGGGGTGCTGACCCTAAGCTGACCTCCCAGTGAGTTCCCCTTGGAATGATCTTGGTCTGGTCTTCAGGACTGATTGTTTGGCTCCCACCTGCTGCTGGACCTTCAGTCCCTGCTCTGTAGCTGTGCCCTTGTCCAATATCTCCATTTCTTCTGCCATCACTGTCCTTTTCTGGCCTTGACTGTTTTATGGGAGATGAGGGTCTTCCCTTGCTTCCAAGTTGGGATCTTTTCTCTCTTGGATGGGTTTGATGGGATTTATGGCTTTTCTGGGCCCCAACTGCATCTGCTGGAAGAGTTGAGGCAGCACAGGAGTCGCTGTGACCTCAGTCCTCCAGTTGTTCTCCAACTTGACCCGGCCCCTTTGGAGCTGTTTTCCCAGCACCCAAGCCTGGAATATTTTTGGCTCGGGCAGGACCAAGGTTGGTTTGTTCATATCCCACAAGTGAGGGCTTCCCTCTTGCACAGCCAGGATCTTGGTGCACAATAAAAGGAGGAAGAGCAGGAATGGGCTGTGTAGGTGCTTTTCTGTGTGTAATGAAGCTCCTTTTCTAATATTCCATTGCTGTGTAGGCGAGGAGCCAGAGAGATTTAACATGGAAAAGCTCTGGAGAGTTTTATTTATTCCTCTGTCTCCTGGAGTGCATCAGGATCACAAATTCTTGTAACATGATGAGGTTTTAAAGCTCTGAGCAAGCGTCTCTCTCGTGGAAAATCCGACTGCAGGACACAAATCGATGTTTTTGTCATGGCGGTGCCTCGGGAACGGCTGAGAGCTGCTGCTTTGTCCTCATCTGCTCAGCACTTTTCTCTTTAGAGAGTGGAACGAGAGAGTTCTGGGGAGGGGAGAGGGCCCCGTTCTGGTTTTATAAGAGTGTTTTCCCAGGAGTTGCTGGGTGATTTCTGGGAGCACAGGGAAGGATGTGGAAACCTCGGGGCGCTCCTGTCCCGGGTGTGGATTCTCCTGTGGATGGAAAGGATCCTTACAGTACAATTTTTATTTAAATCCTTAAAAATCAGTGGGACACTGTGCTCCAGAGGGGGATTGATCTGCCCCCATGCCCCAGTGAAAAGGGAGGATGCCTTCAAATCTGTGCCAGGGTTTATCCATCACCCCTTCAGCTTTGCAAGGGCATGGGGTGACAGGAAAAGGGGGAATGGCCTCAGACTGAAATGGAGCAGGGTTAGCTGGGATATTGGGAAGGAATTCCTGCCTGGGAGGGTGGTGGGGCACTGGAACAGGTTACCCAGAGAAGCTGTGGATGTTCCATCCCTGGAAGTGTCCAAGGCCAGGTTGGATGGGCTTGGAGAAACCTGGGGTAGTGGAAGGTATCCCTGACCAGGGGGGCAGAATGAGATGGTTTTTCCTTGCAAACAAAACCATTCCATGATTATCCCTGTTCCTGGTTGTCACAGATTCCCTGTGTGAACTTCCACAGATGGAAATTTTTGCCTTTGGGCTGCAAAATGGATCAAGGAATCAGAGAAGCTCCAGGTTCATGTATGGCACACACACACAGCTCTTCCATGTGGATATTCCCATGTGGATAAAATTAACCTAAGACTCTAGTAAATTATCAATAAATATCCTCAAACAGCTCTTAATTACAAATTTTCCCATCTTACATTTTCTAACCAGGCAAATTTTCAGCTTGAAACTATTAAATTCCTAAGCCAGGCTTTGCTTCCTGTAAAGACATCAAGCCTGGTCTTAAAGGGCTCTGTCTGAGTTTTTCATCCCAGTTTTCCATCCTTTCGATGGACTCAGCTGGAAAGGAGCTTTTCATTTCCAAAGCGTGCAGTTTCACTTAGCCAAGGAGATAATTGGGTTTGTCTTGTAGTTGTTCAGGAGCTCAGGTGTCAACTAAAGCAGGATTTCATCAGGAAATTCCTGCCTGGTGTTGTATTGATTAATGAGAATTTGCTGCAATTACAGAGAGATAGAGAACAATTATCTCCCTGCCCTGGAGGAGAAACAGGAGTGCACTAAAAATAAGGAACTCAATAAAAAAAAGAAAAGGCAGCACAGATGTAGTGGAAGTGAATAAATAACATTTGCTGTTGTGGCACTAAATTAGTTCTTGGTGCTGTGGGACTGTGGCAGAGGGAAAAGGGAGAGGAGGAGAAAATCAGTGGAGGGAAAAGTGAGGGAAGGACAAATCCTCACCTTCCCTGGGCTCCTCTTCCTTTTCTTCCTGTTCTGGCTGTGGTCAGGAGTGTTTGGATTGGGACAGCACATCCAACAGCCTCAGCTTCCCAGGAAAGGAGTGTCCCCTGTGCTCAACAGGACAGGGAATTCTTCATTCCAGCTTCAGAAGCATCTGAGCATCTTTTCCTTGATTTCTCCTCTCTGCTTAGCCAGGACACCAGCACAGGACTGCAGCACTTGGGGGATGGAATTCCCAAATCCAATCCTTCAGCTTTCCTCCTTTTCTGGGCTCCGCTTCAAGTGCTCTCAGGGGTGACCTCCCCATCCCCTGCCAAGGAGTTTTCATGGCTTCTCCCAGGGACAGACAAACAGTTGGTAAACTGCTAATCCAGGGTATTTTCCATCTGTGGGAATCAGGAAGGGGGATAATGGAATCGGAATGGAAATTGTGGTTTTGAGGCTTTTGGCTGCAGCACATGGAGAGAAAATAAACATTTTGGGTCCAAAGCCATTTGAAATGAGAACAGGTCCTGTTTGTGCTGAAACAAAATGAGGTTGAGGAGGACAGCAGGGAAGATTTTCCTTCTTTATCTTATTCTGGAGATATCAGATAAGGGAGTGTGATATCCAGACTGAAGCATGAGGGTGCTTGGAATTTCCATCAGGTCTTAATTGCTATTTTTCACAGAAGAGGGGTAGAAAATGGGGTGGAACTGCTTATGAGGTGGTGGAGAAACTCTGGAGTTACTTGGAGTTGTTTTAGTGAGGTTCAACACCAGGAGAGGTTGATCTGGGCAATCTCCCCAGTTTTTTAAGGGAAGGTTGGACAAGAGTTTCCCAGACAAGTGAGGAAAACAAAATCAAGGAGCAAATTGCTGATCCTCCTCCCCTCTCCACTGTCCCAGCTGGAGGAGTGGAAAAAGGGAAAAGCAGGAGTTGGGTCTTTGCAGTGGCTGCTTGTGGGTCCTGCTCTCTTTCCTGAGGAATATTCCTGGAAAAGGATCCCAGTGCCGCATTTAGAAGATGATTTTTGACATCTTAACAACTCAATCCCAAACCAGTGGGAAAAAGCCTTTGCACAGAGGAGCTGGTGGGATTTGGCAGGACAGTGTTTTCTCTCTGGATGTGGGAGAGGATTTAGGGATGAATGGAATAATCTCCTCCTCTCTCCGAGCCTGATGTTTGCCCTCGGACTCAGCTTCTCCCTCGGGCTTTCTCCTTATGGATCTGCTGGGGTACATCCTGGAAATCGGTCCATGCCTTGGGCTGGGTGTGACCTGTGGGATTTGGGCCCCTTCCAGCTCCCAGCTACGAGTTCCAGCCTTCTCCCTTGGGATTATCCAGCCTTGCACTAACCTGAGTTTTGCAGTTATTTAATATTAATATTAATATTAATAATAATACTGCTACTTAAAAATTACTCCTTGGCTTAAACCGCTAAACTCAAGGATTTGGAGGGAAAACACAGCCCCAGGAGCTAAATTTCTCAGAATTCTAGAGAAAGGAATCTCCTGAGCTGGATTGATGAGACTGTGGATCAGAAAATACGAATTGTGGTGCATAACACAGGGAAATCCATTGTAGCCCAAGCAGAAGGAAAAGATCTTTCCTGGCCCATCACCCTATCCCAGGAAAGGTCATGGGTTGATCATGGTTGATATCCTGCTTCCAGAAGATTTCCCATGATGGACACCCCATAATCCTCCTGCAGTCCCTCACTTCTACTTTAATCTGAGGAGAAACATTTAATTTTTGGGGATTCTTGGTTTGGATCAGCACGGTGAACCTCTGCTGCTCCTTCCGAAGGCGCTCCAGGAATTGCTGGGAATTGCAGGTTGCTGCAGTGATAAATCAGAGCAGTGGGATTAAATTTCTAATAAATTAAGATGTATCCAATTAAATATGTATCCAATTCCTCATTAAAGTCATTAACGATGCTCAGATCCCAATTGTGTTGTGGGATAAACCTGGCTATGCCTCCATTCCCTGCTGACTGCAAAGGGATTTCACAAACATTTCCCATTTTTCCCCTTGGATTTTGTGGATTTTGGTGGTGGGAGCAGGGGCAAAGGAGGTGGGAGAGGGAACAGCTCATCCCTGGTGTGACTGAGCCACGGCTCTGTGTTCTGCCTGGCTGGAAAACATCCCCGTAAATCTCATTCCTTGGTTGACTTTTCCAGCGGAACGGGGCCATTATGGATGTGTCAGCTTGGATAAGGGAAGTCCACAAGGCTGAGGTGACAAATGGGGCCATCAACACCTTCAGGACAGGGAATTGTTGTCCATCAGTCTTGGGTAATATTCTATGTCTGAGCACTTCCAGGACTGAGAGCTCATTCCCTGCTCCCCATGACCGATCCCAGGCATTTTCTGGGATGGTTGCACCCCTTTCCTGGCTGATGGGTAGGGATGGAAGAGTCTTTACCACTGAATTCCCCTCTGGGAGCTCCCCCAGGGTCTTCTCATATTTCAATACTTTCATATCAGTTTTCTTTGCTCTGTTAACAGGCAAATTCCTCCGTTATTGATTTGCTCCAGGCACTGGATCTGTGGATTCTTTATGGAGAGAGCCAGGCAGCCGTAGTTTTAAATTAATGGAATAATTTTGCCTTTACAATCTTTTCATGAGCTCTTGGAGCCGTGTTTGGGATGTGACAAACCTCCTGTTGCCTATATTGTTTCAGCTAACGGCTCCTCTGGTACAGGATAATTCCGAGGTCCTGGTCTCCAGCACAGCTGGAATGGGATCATTTTTCTCCACTTGGCAGAAGGGAGGGCAGCTGCCTTTTCCCTGGAAATGTATTGCTTTGAGCACTGAGGGAAAAGCTGGGAAGGTGGGGAGGTCAGGAAGAGAGAGCTGAGGAGTTCCCATCCCTGGAGGTGTCCAAGGAATTCCTGGAGGTGGCACTCAGAGCTCTGGGCTGGGGACGAGGTGGGGATCAGACACAGCTGGAACTCGCTGGTCTTGGAAGGCTTTTCCAGCCTCAGTGATTCTGGGATTCTGTGAGGGAGAAGATGTGGGACCCCATCCCTGTCCTTCATCAGAATTCCAGCAGCCAAAACCCCTCGACCCAAAGTTCTGGACTCGAGTCCTCACCAAAACTGGGGGTCCTTGTTCCCCTCAACCTCCAGCTCTGGGTGCAACCACGATGTTGTCTCAGAGCAGAGGGGAACTGGAAAGACCTGGAAGCAGCTGTCTCAAGGGAAAATGTCCCTGTGGAAGAGGATCCACTGACCTGGAGGAGAAGAGCTCTTGGTCCCTAAATTCCTTCAAGGCCAGATCCCCTGGTGCACCAATTAAATTTGTTGTTGTGTCTGGGTGACCAAGCCACGTTTCCATATCTGACCTCCGCATTGGTCTCTGTTAATTCCAGGCTGGATTTTTGCTCCTGATTTTTCTCCTTCAGGATGCTCTTCCTCAAGGAATATCTGCCCTGTGTCCTGGAATTTTTGTGTGCAGCGAGCACTGCCCGTTAAACCTTCAGATTCACCTGGCTGCCAGCTGTGGAGAGACCTCCAGGGCTGTGTTTGGGAATGTTTGGGATCAGAGGGGAGAAGTTTTCCTGCGGTTCAGCCTCTCCAGTCTCCTCACCTCCATGTCTCTAATTTACCTCGTTGTCCCCTACAAGTATGAAAGCAAATAAACACCATGACAGCAACAGGATTTGGGGTTGAGAGATCTTGAAGGTCTCTTCCAACACAAACCATTTTGGGATTCAATGGGAAAAAGTACAAATACATCCCTCGTGAGCTGTGCAGTCCTGGATGCCTCAACACTGGGATGTGAAAATATGGGATCAAACCAGGTCAGAATGGGTTAATAATTGTTATGGATTTGCTTTGGAGCCTGCTGCACCTGGGGAAGGTGGCCTTGTGTAATGACCAGACACAGAGGTGATTTGCATTATTTTTCTTTTTTAACTTATTTAACTTTATTTTCGTCTTTTAATGGTCTCAAATGGTCCATTTCTGTTTCCCCAGGAGCAGCGTGTTGAACCTGTGGCTTGTGGTCACCCCACTGCCCCTCCCTGGCCATGAAACCTTCTAAGAACGGGGTGTTCCTTATCCATTCTCAGGGAAACTCAGGGCTGGGTTTTCCAAGGAAGACATTCCCTGCTCTTCCCTGCTCTCCCATGAGTGACAGATGAAATGCCAAAGGCACAAGTTCTTCCCATGGTTTATTCCTTACACAAAGTTTCTCCTGGGTGCTTGTCAGCAAAGCTGAATCTGCAGCTCCAGGGAATCCATTTCCCTTCTCTCTTAAAAAAGATTTATTATTTTCCAGTAGATTCCTTAAAGATTTCTGCCCAAAAGGGTTTTTTGAAAGAAAATTTGGATCTCTGAGTCTGGTCTCGTGGAAGATGTCCCTGCCCACAGCAGGGATTTAGGATTGAGAGGTCTTGAAGGTCCCTTCCAACCCCAAAATTCTGGGATTCAATGGAAACAAAGTTCAAGTGCATCACTCATGAGCTATGTAGTTCTGGACACCAGGATGTGAAAATATGGGATCAAACCAGGTCAGAACGGGTTAATAATTGCTGTAGATTTGCTTTGGAGCCTGCTGGACCTGGGGAAGGTGGCTTGGTGTAGTTATGGGATCCGTGGCTGTGGGATAAATCCTGCTGCTGAAGCCGAGCGCCGATGGGCCGTGCTGGAAAAACGTGTGGAGCAGCAGCCACAAAACGTGTGGAGCAGCAGCCACAAAACGTGTGGAGCAGCATCCACAAAATGTGTGGAGCAGCAAGCACAAAACGCGTGGAGCAGCATCCACAAAAACCTGTGGAGCAGCAGCAGCCACAAAATGTGTGGAGCAGCAACCACAAAACGTGTGGAGCAGCAGCCACACAACGTGTGGAGCAGCATCCACAAAACGCGTGGAGCAGCAGCCACAAAACGTGTGGAGGAGCAGCCACAAAACCTGTGGAGCAGCAGCATCCACAAAACGCGTGGAGCAGCAGCCACAAAAACCTGTGGAGCAGCAGCCACACAATGTGTGGAGCAGCAGCCACAAAACGTGTGGAGCAGCAGCCACACAACGTGTGGAGCAGCAGCCACAAAACGTGTGGAGCAGCAGCCCCACGCTCTGTGCAGCTCCAATTTGCCCAAGTAATTAAAGTGTCACTTCAGGCTCTTGGAGAAGCGTGACTTTCCCGCTGGCTGTGGGACGCTGCTGACGGTAATTCCCCCTCGTCAGAGCTCTGGCCCCGGGCTCTGGGCGCTTGCTGACCTTGATTAAACAAATCGAGCGGTTCAAGTACCTAATTTAAAAGTTCTGTTCAAACACCAGATTCCGATGGCGTCGCCGCTTCCCTGGAAAATGATGGATTTAATGGTCCCGTCCCACAAATGGACTCGGCCGCGCTCGGGCTGAAAGGACGGCACGGTGGATTAGGGTTCTGGGAAGTGTCACTGGGAACCTGTAATTTTCCTGTCTCTCCCTTTTCCTTCAATGCTCCATTGCCGTGGCGAATTTCAGGAGACAAATGCATTTGTTCAGCTGGGCTGGGAGGGTTTTGCTCCTGGTGTCTGCAGGATTTGGAGCTCGGCACTGGAATTTAAGGTGGAATTGTGCAGGCGGGAACGTGCAAATGGGAAAATCATTGCCCAGCATGATGGGTGCCTTTAAATATTGGGAATTTACAGCTGGTTCAGCAGACAGAATATTTTTTATGCTGATAATTGCATATTAACCTAAAGGCTTGTGGGTTTTGAGGTTTTACTGGGGTTTTTTTGGGGTTTAACTGACTCTAATCATTCATCTTGGACAGCTCTGGCAGATCCTGCACTGCCCATAAAAAATATCCAACAATCCATTAACCACTCAACCTGAGAGCAGCCTGTGAGAATATTATTGAGTCCTTGCTTTATTGCTAAATTTAATGGGATGAACACTCACCTTGCAAGATATGATTTATTTCCTTTTCCCCCCAAACCGTAAGCTTGGGGCTGCCTTGGGGTGGTCACTCACTTGGCTTGTTCACTACGAGATTTATCAATTTCCAGCCACTTAAACTCAGTTTAAAGCCAGGCTGACTCATGGTGCAGTAATTAAGGTTCCACACAGTGTCCCTTTATAGCCCTAATTATATAATTATGGCTGCTCTCTGATTTGGGGCTTCTATTTTTAGTTGTTAGTGGGGAGCCCCACAGCTCATCCCCTCAGTGTCCTGCAAGGAACTCTGGCCTCTGGAAAGATGTTTTTTTTGGCTTCGTGGTCCTTTATTCCTGTGAGAAGGTTTAAAAAAGGTTTCGAGTGTTGTGAGTTAGTAAAGGCTGGGATTTCATAGGATCAGAGAATCCCAGAGCGATTTGGGTTGGATGGGACCTTAAATCCCATCCCATTCCACCCCTGCCATGGGCAGGGGTGCATTCCAGTATCCCAGGTTGCTCCAAGCCCCATCCAACCTTGGACACTTCCAGGGATGGGGAAACCTGATTTATAGGAGCCCCTCTAACAGCAGCACTTGTGGCCTGGCTGCTGAGAGATGGTGAGAAAAGCTTTGGAATAAAAAGCCTTTTTTTTTTGGAGAGAAGCTTTTAGTGAGAGCTGGGGGGATTTCTGACAGATCCCTTTGAAAATCCACGTGAGTGGATTTGGGATTTAAAGCAGACGAAACTGTCACTTAACGCAAAAAGCTGAGAAAAACATTCATGCTGAAAATGAAAACCTGAGAAAAAACCAGAGTGATTCCCACCCCTCCAAATTTGTTCCTTTTCTGTCCCCTCCTGTGACTCCGCTCCCTAATTTATGGGCAAAGGGAATGTTCTGCCCCCCGGAGAGCCCACGGTGCTGGGGGTGGGCGCTGCTGCTGGGAGCAGAGCACATTCCCACTGCAATCTGGCAGATTCCCATTAAAGAACTGGAAATGTTTCTGGCAGGAGGATGAAGGAGCTGACACTGGGAAATGGCGCTGGTGACAAAATCCACTCGCGACTGCCAAGGAGCTGCCGCCGTTCCGCGTGTCCTCCGCGGATCCCGCTGCTCCGAGGGGAACCTGGAAACTTTGGGAAGCTTAAAGACAATTTCCTTCAGGCTACATTTCTTTTCATATGGGTTTTCCAAGGATAAAAGTCAACCAGTGAGCACTCAGGTCTCCAGCACGCCCAGTGAGGCTTCTGCTGGCTGTGCCACATCTCCTGCTACGTGGGTTTTTAGGGAATTCTCTGGAGAATTTCATGATTGTAAAATCATAGAATCCCAGAGTTTGGGTGGGAAGGGGCATTAAGGATCATCTCATTCCACCCCCTGACATTTTCCACCGTCCCAGGTTGCTCCAAGCCCCGTCCATCCACTTCCACGGACGGGAAATTTATCCCTGATCCTAAGGCCTTGCTCGGGATTGCTGCAGGAGGATTCTTTCCTCACTGCTTGAATTCCTCTTGGAATTTGGGCTCCAGAGTGACTTTGCAGCCAGGTTAGTGAGAAATCCATATGTTAGGATAATGCAGGGGGTAATGAACGACTCCTTGATAGCTGGGAAATAAAGCTGCAGCCAGCTCAATAAAGCTCTGGATCCTCTCCTTCTCCTCCATGGGCTTTTAAAATAAACCATAAATTCCCGGAGTTTTACTAGTGAGAGACTTAACTGTTCAAGTAGACAAAGTGAAATTTATATTTTATTGGGAGAAAATGAATGCCTGAGCCTTCTTTATGGTCAGACCAAGACCGACTGTGGCAGGCAGCCCTTTTCTAAAAGGGGAAAAATCTTAATTTACAGTTTAACCGGGGATCAAATGCCCCATGAACAGCTGCTGGTGGTCACTGCTGGAATTTCTGCTCCACAAAGAGGCTTGAGGAAGAGCTGAGCCCAACTGTTGCTCCAGCTTTGTAAAATAACTCCATCCCCATGTGTCCCATCCTTTCCCAGTGGCTGGATTTCCAATCCCCATTTCCATTTTTTTTGGTGGGCTCTGTTGGAGAAGGTTTGGTTTGGAAGTGAGAGAATCAGAGGAGGCAAAGAATTCTCCTCCCCTGCCATGAATCCAGGCAAATTCTGGCTGCTCCTAAAACACCGGGAAGGCTCCATGAGCTGCATTTATTGGGAATTTGGGAGGATTTTTGTGAGGTTGTTGGGGCAAGCAAGGATCAGTCCCATCGCTCTGCCCCTAAGAGGTATGAGGCAAGGTCTAGGGTCAGGATATTTAATCCTTTCCCATCCTCTTTTGGTGAAATTCTTTGGCTTCTTGGATGTTGTGTTTCTTTCTGAAACGGGATTTTTAACCCCTGGGTTCACGGTGAACTCACAAAGAGAGGGAATGGCGAAGGGAATTTAGATTTGTGCCTGGTTATGATTATAGGACTTTTTTCCCCTTTTTTCCTAGGGTTTACCAGAGAAGAAATGCCTGATAACGATGGGAGCTGAACAGTTTGTTCTGTTGGGGACCCCGTGCACGAGCCAGTTTTAATCTCTGGATTTGAGTCAGGCTCGCTGCAATTCAGGACATTTATTTCCTGGAAGTTAAAGTGATTAATAAATATGTTAATCTCCTTAAAAAAATCACATTTTATACATTTTATATCTATATGAATTTTTTTTTTAGCTGAGGCATCGAGGGACTCGTTTAACTGGGCTGTGGCATTTCTAAGGCAGTTCCTTGATGGCCGTTTGTTATTAAAAGTGATTTTTTTTTAATGTTTTCCGTGAAAATTTGGATGAATCCCTCTATTTTTCTTAGCCTGAATTGTAAATTTTCCCAGTACTCAATGGCTTCTTCGGTGAGGTTGTTCCCTTGATGGCATTTTAATGTCACTTGCTGTCTAATGATGCCACTCCTTCATTCAGACGGGAGGGACATGGCACATTCCAGGAGGTGGGAGATGAGCTTGGATAAATGGAACCTGGCAGTGGCTAAAAAGTGGGAATGATTAATCACAGGGATCACCTTATAAAGGAAAATGGTAAATGGATCCTTAAGGGAGCTTTACAATCACAAGAGGATGTGTGCTGGCAAGGCCCAGCTGCAGGATGAGGGATTTGGGAATATTCGTGCCCTCAGGCAAAGAAATTCCCACCCCTGGGGTGATGTCTGTGAGGGATCCGTGGTGTGCAGGGTCTCTGATGGGTTTCTTGCTGTGTCTGTGTCCTGGGAGCCCAGAAAATTCCCCAAATCCAATATTTTTTAACTCTTGTGTTGCAAACAGAGTGATCCCAAATTTGCAGATTGGTTTTAATTGGAATAATCCCAAACGGAGCTTCCCAGTTCTCCTTTTTTGTCCTCCTACACCCAGACATCCCAGGAAATCCTCAAGTCCGAGCTGTGCCGAAGGGGGTCAGTGGGAAACTCCAGGAATTTCATAACAATCCTGATCTGTGCCTGTATTTCCTTGCCCTCATTTTCCCTCATCCACAACCTCTTCACCTGGATTTCGTAGCCCTGAGATTTATTACCTCCAATAAACCCAATTTTTGTGCTTGTTGCTAATGAGGGATTTGCTCGGTGGCACTCCCAGCTCCAGCAGACAACTCCTGGCTGCTCACTTTTGCCTCTGCTGAGGATTTTTGGGATGTCCCTCTCCCAGTGCTGTCCCCAGGTGTGTGGAGAACAGCCCGGACTGATGTGCACGGAGCAGGGCTCTCAGCTGAGCTATTCCAGGGAATTAAGAGCTGGATAAACAGCTTTACACCAAGGTAAATACTGATCCTTTTCCATGAACTGTGGATGGAAAAACCCAGGGCAAACAGGAATATTAATAAACTCCCACAACTTGGAATGCTGTGGTCACAGGCAGGGCCCTGCCAGGGCTCCTTCCCATCCCCTTGGTGCTGGGGGCTCTCCTGGGTGCTGCCGTGGCATTTTGGATGGGGCTGGCTGTGGGCTGGGATCACCTGGATGTCCTTGGCACAGCTCTGGGTGCCCAGACTCCTGTGGGAGCAGGGAATTTCCTTCACAGTGGAAGACAGGCTGGGAGAGCTGGGATGTCCACCTGGAGAAGGGAAGGATCCAGGGAGAGCTCAGAGCCTCTTCCAGGGCGTAAAGGGGCTGCAGGAGAGCTGGAGAGGGACTGGGGACAAGGGATGGAGGGACAGGACACAGGGAATGACCTTAAGATGAGAGATGGTTGTAAAATATTTGAACCTTGATAGTGTGGCCCAGCCAAACCCTCTGCAGTTATTCCTGTTGGAGCCCTCAGGGTGGGACCAGGCTGGAACTCCCCTCACCAGCTTCAGCTGCCCCTCCACCTTCAGCTGCAGCACAACAGCCCCTGGAGGGTTTGTAAGCCCCAGTCTGAAGGCTCAGGGAGCAGAGAGGGGGGACAGGCTCATATCTGCTCCTGTCCTTTGCTGTCTGGTTGTTTGGGTTTCCTGGGCTACCTTGGCTGCTGATCTTTGGGTGGGTTTTGTTGCTGCCATCACCTCGACTCTGCTTGCCTGGATCTGGAGCCCCACCTGTGAGAGCCCTCAGGAATTCATCAAGGACTGAAAGGTAAACTGGGCTAAATTGGGAAAGAAGAAGCTGCAAAACTAAATACCAAGACAGCAAGGGGTAGATGAAGGACTGTGCTGCACTGGGTTAAAATCTTATTTTCTGAAAAGTGTGTGTGGAGCTCATGGACAAGATAGAGGGACCAATGAAGCGATGTGTGATCTCATGCACAGCAGTTGCAAAATGTGTATGTACTGTGTTATGGACCAGTAGTAACGTGTATAGGTAGAGTGACATGTATGAGTAGGACATGATAAGTAAGTAAAAGGTGTAAGTAGTGTGTTAGGTAGAAGTAAGTGAGGTGTATGAGTAGGGTGTTATGTGGAAGCTATAAAATGTGTAAGTTATGTGTAAGTAGGTAGAATGTATAATTAAACAAGGTGTACAAGTAAGGTGTTGTGTCAAAGGTGTGAGTGGGGAGTATTTTAAACAATAAGGAGCTTCTGAGTAATTTTCTTGCTTGGTAGTTCAGAGGGCAGGAGTTCCTGCAGATGGTGGATTTAGCTTAGATTTTGGGGAGAATTTATTCCCTTTGAGGGTGGGCAGGGGCTGGGCTGGAATTGCCAGAGCAGCTGTGGCTGCCCCTGGATCCCTGGCAGTGCCCAGGGCCAGGCTGGACATTGGGGCTGGGAGCAGCCTGGGACAGGGGGAGGTGTCCCTGCCATGGCAGGGGGTGGCACTGGATGGGATTTAATGTCCTTCCAACCCAAACAATTCTGGGATTTTGTGATGATGAAATATCTCCTAGAAGAGGATGGGATAAGGTGATCTGGGCTAATCTGAGGAGCACTTCCAACATGGACAGCTCCTGACTCAATTCCCCTTCCCCACAATCCTGAGTAGAAATGAAAACCTCGTTAGAAATCGAACTCTCCTTAACCCCATCCAGCGCCCTCAGGTGCTGCAGGTGACACTGAGCTCCTGTGACAGCTTTGGTTGGACCTTGGGCAGCGTTGTCTTGATGGAAACTGGAGTGGAGACACCTCTTGGAATGGGAGAAAAGCGGATTTTTCATGGATTTGCTGCTCCTTACCCAGGGATGTGTCCGTGGCTGGTGCCAATCTCTGGGTGACAGGACTTGTGCCACCACAGAGAGGACACAGGGATGCCTGAGGTTGGCTGGATGAACTGAACTTCCAGGGAAAAGCTGGATAAGTGGGTCCGGAATCCTTCCCTTTCAGCGAGAGCTGGGTCAAATGGTGGCTTTGTGTAAACCCCACATCAAGCAAAGTCTGGGCCTGGCTGTGGAACCTGGGATGTTCGGCTCCACAGCTGGGAAATCCTTTCCATCCTCGGGGTAAAACCCTCCCCCAGCTCTTTGGGACGTGCTGTTCCCTTCCCCCAGCACATTCCCCCATTCCATTTTGCTCCCTGCTCCATTGGGAATTCATTTCTGGGTCAGCCCTTCCCAAACTTTCAGAGCGTTAATCGCGATGTCGTGGCTTTGATTAAAGTGCAAAGTGTTCCCTTCCTAATTTAGCTTCACTAATTAATGAGGGGATGGCTGATTGGGCCCAGGCTGGCTGGGATTTGCTGCTGTCACTTTTGGGGGGGTGGGTAAGGCCAAAACCTCTCCCTTTTCCAAAAGTAGGTGGAAAAGGACAGGAAATCTGGGAAATCCTGGAGTATTTGGGATTGGGAACTTGGTGTAGCTCCTCGATTTTAGAATGAAAGGAAAATGAAGTTAAAATGAAATTAAATTAAAAAATCCTTTATATGAGCAGTTAGGGTAAATTCTCTTTTCCTCAGATGTGTATGGAGAGCATAGCCCTGCCCCTCTCTGCTCTGCTGGGCAAAGTGATTCATTTTAATTTTTTTTTCCTCAATCCATGGATATTTTTACCCAAAATTTACACCAATCACAGCCTGAGATCCAGGCTTGAGATGTAGGAGGAAGAGCTTTAACAAAGAGGCCAAAATATTGTTTATTAGAATGAGACACTGATGAGCATGGAAATTAAAATTAAGAATGGCTGAAGGATGTTGATTTTCCAAGGATTTTTATATTGATTTTTCCAGGGATATTGACGTTGATTTTACCAGAATTTTGATGTTGCTTTTACAGGAATTTTGGTGTTGATTTTCCAAGGTTTTGGGGACTGGGAGCCCTGGGCTTGGCAGAAAGTTCCTGTTGGGATGAGCAGATTTCAGGGCCCACCAGCCTGGCAGGATACTCCAAAGGGTATCCTAGGAATGCGGGCCTGGAAATATTTAAATGGAAAGCTGCAGCCTGCATGGCTGAGCGCATTTCAAACACATTTAAATAATTCCCCGAGCCTCATGGGCGCCGGGCAGAACCGAGGTGTGCAGAACACGAAAACCTCCCGTGATTCTTAGGATTAAAACAGTTTTGGTTGCTTAAAGAAGAAATCTTTTTGGGTTTTTTTGGGGGGTGGGGGGGAATGTTAACAACAGCGACTGAAGGTGAGCCAGAGCTGCTTCCTCGTGGCTGGAATTTGATAACGCGGGGGTATCAATCAGCCTTCCCGAATTAGCATTTTCCTGATAGGGATGCACAAAGCCTTTTAATGAGCGCTTTCAAGTCCCCCAGCTCCGGGGTTGTTTTGTTATTTTTTTTTTTCTTTGCCCGCTCGTTCCTTAGCAACAGGCGGGATTGGCAGGGAGCAGGGGTTTGATGTGTTCCTACATAAAGGGTTTACAGGGCTGGAAACCGCACGCAGAAAATGAGGATAATTGTGGTTTATTGTCTTGGCAAGAGGTTCAAAGATAAACAAACAACCTTTGGGCCCTCAGAAGCTTCCTGGGATGCTCTTCTTCCTTCCTCTGTTCTCCTGGAGAACTTCTTCACCAAGCCTGGAGTTGAAATTAAATAGACTTTTGTCTGGTTTCTAGAAATTAACACATCAGAGGAGGAAAAGCAGGAGCTGCTTGATCTGCATTAGAAAGGGGGATTAAGGAATGTTCTGTTGGAATGTGTGGAACGGGAACAAACGTCCTGCAGAGCTGCAGCTGGGGAGTGGTGGCACCTTCAGCCTGGAGAGGAGAAGGCTCCAGGGAGAGCTCAGAGCCCCTTGCAGGGCCTGAAGGGGCTCCAGGAGAGCTGGAGAGGGACTGGGGACAAGGCATGGAGGGACAGGGCACAGGGAATGGCTTCCCAGTGCCAGAGGGCAGGGCTGGATGGGAAGGAATTCCTGGCTGGGAGGGTGGGCAGGCCCTGGCACAGGGTGCCCAGAGCAGCTGTGGCTGCCCCTGGATCCCTGGCAGTGCCCAAGGCCAGGCTGGACATTGGGGCTGGGAGCAGCCTGGGACAGTGGGAGGTGTCCCTGCCATGGAATGGGGTGGGATGGGTGGGATCCCTTCCAACTGAAACCATTCTGTGATTCCATAACTTTATGTAAAGGAATGCCCTAGGAATGGGGCCCTGCTGGGGTGGTTTGGGTGGGAAGGGCCCTTTAAAACTCATCCAGCTCCAGCCCCTGCCATGGGCAGGGACTCCTCCCACTCTCCCAGGTTGCTCCAAATATTTTTCCACACTCACACTCTGCATGAATCCTTCTCTTTATCCTTTCCTTCACAAAATCTGCTGTCAGAAGCTGGGAGAGGATCAGTGTTGAGCAGGCACCCTTCACGAGGGAGCACCCACCCTCTTCCCATCCATGGGATCCCATCCTTGAGCTCCTGGAATACCTCACAGCCCGGTGCACAGCAGATGATGCCAAATAAGCTTTTCTTTCATGAGCTTTGGGCTTTGCTGACTTCCTGCTTGGGATAGACCCTGCCACATCCCCTTGGTCTCTGTGGAAGTTGGGATTGGTGCAGGCTGGGCAGGGGCTGCTGGGTAGGGCTGGAACAGCCTCATGGATGTCCCGGCATGGGGACACCACATGGAGTTGCTCTGCTGAACCCCAGACCTGGAGCCTCCCACCCTTCATTTAAACCCAGCAAATTCCAGGGAATGTTCACCTTCTACACCATAAATGCCAGGAATTTGGACGTTTGCACTCTGGACACCCTCCTGGGCACTCCTTCTCTCCCAGGTCACCTCCACAGGAGAGATTGCTCCAAGCCTCATCCAGCCTGGCCCTGGACACTTCCAGAGATCCAGGGGCAGCCACAGCTTCTCTGGGAAAGCTGTTTCAGTCCCTCCCCACCCTCCCAGCCAAGAATTTCTTCCCAATAGCACACCTAACCCTGCCCTCTGGCAGTGGGATTCCCCCTTGTCCTGTCATTCCAGGCTCTTGGAAATAATTTCTCTCCATGTTTCTTGTCATCTCCTTCAGGTCTTGGAAGATCACAATTAAGCCACCCTAAAGCTTCTCTTCTCCAGGCTGAACAATCCCAACTCTCCCAGCCTTTCTCCACAGCAGAGCTGCTCCATCCCTCGGATCGTTGGCTCCCTCTGGAAGAACAATTCCAAGAGCAGGAGCATGAAATTGCTCCCTGGGAGCCCCCCACCCTCTCCAGGGAATTCCACCCGTGCCCTGGATTTGATGTGGGGCTGAGCCAGGTTTAAGGCTGACCATGGGGCAGGTCCCTCCTGGTGGTCGCTGCTGCTGCAGGGCCCACGCAGGGACAGAGCTGCTGCTCCTCCCGCTCTCATCCCACCTTCCCTCTGCCCAAATTCTGCCATTGAAATACACACCACAAAGAGAGACCAGCAAGAAAACCCCTGCAAACACTTCCTGGTGGTTTTATGGGCTCGAAGTTGGTTTTTATTCGGTTCCAAGAGGAGGATGCTGATCCTTTTGCAGCAGCAGAAGACATCTGGTACCTGTTACCTCTCAGGTGAATCCCATCCCATCCCAAGGGTTCGGTTTCTCCCACGGAGCCGCTCGTGCCCCTCCAGCACTCATTAAAACCAGTCCTGCCCAGTTTAACCCTGCACAGAGCCATCTGCAATGCTAATTAAGAGTGATGACTTATTCAGTGCTTCCAGGCTGTTCCCTGCGGGAATTTTGGCACGCTCAGGCACCAGGGAACAGATCCCTGCTGTTCGTAATTCCCAATTCCCTGGGCTGAGGTCAGGGAGGATTTCTGCAGCCAATGCTTGGCTCAGCCCGTGCTGCCCGTGGCATCTCTGGCAGGCAGCACCCGAATTCCCGGGGGATGCGCTCCTGGGGCTCTCTCCAGCCTCCTGTTTGCAGCACTCCATGGAAATCCCATGGATAAGGAAGGGATGTACCTGTTACCTGCTGCCGCCAGTGGGTTGTGCCACTCCACTGCGTTCTGGAGCTGCAAACACCACCCAGCTCTGCTGCGCACCGATCCATCTCCGTCCTTCCCTGCCTGTTATCCAAGGAATCTACATCCCCAACCCCCTTCCCATCCGAGTGAAGGGTTCCAGGTGGGAATGGCAGCGGTGTCAAACCTGGGTCACTCGGGAGTGGTTTTATCGCTTAAAGAAACCTTGTGGAAGGCACCAGCAAAACCAGATTTGATTTAAATTTAACAAAGCTCAGTTTCAAGGTTCACTCTGCTGCTACATAAAGACACAAAGGAAAATCAGATCAAAAGCCATTTAATCTGATTTGCACGGAGACTGAGGGGACAAAAGGGGAAGAGTGCAAAGGGCAAGGGAGACCCTCCTGTTGAGCTTCTCCTTACCAAGCTCAGCCTAAGATTTGATCAATGGCTTTATGCCTAAAGGATTTAGCAGCACTTAATCATGGAGTAATTTAACACTTGTAATGAATTGTATTGAAGCTTTTCGTGAGCACAGCAGGGACTGAACTGCAGCCCTGGCCCTGTTCCTGCTGCTCTTGCTGCAGGGTGTTGGGAACAATTCCCGCATGGACACAAAGGAATTCACGGAAAGGGGAAAATTCTGTCCTCAGGTGCTTTTGGATCTCTCAAAGGAAAGGCTGAGCCTTCAGCAGTGGAGGGGTCAGCCCAGATCCCATCTCAGCGTTTGGGGATGGTTCTCTGGGTGTCACAAATTTAGGGTTGGGGAGCTCTGGGGATGTCCCATTCCCAGGGAGATGTCACGTTCTGGGAGGGCTCAAAGTGCCTCCCACAGAACTTCTGTTTAAAGAATCATGAAGTGCTTGGCTTTGGTCACCTGTCAGGCTGCAGGATTTTTCAGGGAAGCTGTTTCCCAAGGTTGTAGGGAATGCTGGAGTTTCTCATCCCCACCTCAGTGAGGCACCAGTGCCATCCTCACCTTGGTCGTGTGTGCTCCTGATAAAGTTTGGGGAAGTCTTATCACCCAGATCATTCCAATGCTGAGGGTTAATGAGAATTAACCTGGAATTGTGGAGCAGCCTGAGAAGTGGGGAGAAGGGAAAATCCACCCCATTCTCAGAGATAAGCTGGCTTTGCTCAGAGCTATCCCAGAGTGGAGGCACTGAGTGCCTGTGGGAATGAGATACAGCAACAGGAGCAAAACGTCCCAACTTTTGCTCCCCAGGTTAAAAATCCCGATGGAAAAGCAACGCTGGCAGTGTGGCCTTGGTCTCCTCTTCCCTGGAGCTGACCTGACCTGGTTCTGCTGGAGTGGCTGGAAATATTTTTGGGAGCCATGAGGAGGAAGGTGTGACCTCCTGATTTGTCCCATCAGCTTGGAACTGGAGCTGAGGGCTGCAGGAAATGCCCAAAGAGGTGGGAATCAGGGCAGCAGAGCTCTGCTGGAACGGGATTTTCAGGAGAGCAGGCACCAGCTTTGCTCACAAGTGGTGTTGATGCGGCAACGCTTTCGCTCAGAATTCCTGAGGAAAACAAGGACGAGCTTGGACCTTTCCCATGCCTGCAGCCTCTTCCTGCTGCCCGACTGAGCTGCTCCTTCCCAAAAATCCCAGGAATCTGCTGTGGTTCCATTCTGTGCTGCTTTTTTCCCACTTTAAAAAGACATTTTCCAGCTAAGAATAAATTCCTAATGTTTCTTCTTTCAGGCCTTCACCCCATTTGGATTTGAATGGGAGGAAACCATTTTTCCATCTCAGCCCACTCGGGCATTGCCCCATTATGTGCAAAATATTGGTTGTTAATCCTTCATTATTTTATTCCCATATGAAAGAAATTTTATAACTGGTGAAGTTCCCCCCCC
>VYXG01011280.1:118420-143161 GCA_013397235.1 Lanius ludovicianus | reverse complement strand
CCCCCCCCCCCCGAGTCTTTAGTAACTATTTTTTTTTGTTTAAAAAGATCAAAGACCTCTGGAGGCACCTGAACGAAATCCTTGGGAACCATAAATTTTCCTTTTCCAGTGGTGTGGGACAACATTGAAGATTTCCAGGCACCTTTTCCTGATGGCACAAAGACTGTGGGAGACTCAGCTCTGAAGTTCCAGCCCTGCCACATCCCCACCTTTCTGCTCACTCCTTCTCATCCCTCCCTAAATTCCACCACATTTTAGGGATCAAACAGACCTCAGAGCCATCAAATTCTTGCTCAGTGAGGACCCCAGCACTGCCAAAGCTGGAATTTGGAATCCTAATTGTATTCCATGTATTTGAAAGGGAGGTGGCAGGTATTGAGTTTGGTAAGGAAAAGGATGGACTATTATTTGGAATTTTTAATGCATCGGGATGAAACACCCTCCAATATTTCCTTCACTAAACTCGCTGGCTGAATATTCAGCAATCTCCCCTTCATTACATTAAATGCCTTGGAAAGAGTAACCAATGCAGCGTTCAGGGAAGAGCCACTGGATACAGAATGGCTTCTGTCCCATAAAAATGCAAATTAACCCTCAGGAAGGGGAAGTCTGGCTCGTTTGGATAGGAAATAAAACCAGGTTTCAAATAGAGCCCAGAGAAGCTCTGTGAACACCAGGATTTTCAGGGACATCAGCAGCCCCAGATGATGCTGCAAAGAGGATTTCCCAGCTCTTTCCCGAATTTTTATTTTCACTTTTAACCCTGGATTCCCACCAGAACTCGACTGAGAAGGTTCCGGTGTCCTGACAGCTCCCTGCTTTTCCAGGCTCTTCATCAACGGAGCATTGCCTTGGAAAAGAAAGGATTTTTTGGTGTCTCCATCATGCAGAAATCTCCATCCCCCTGCCCCGAGTGTTCTGGGATGTGGTGATCATTTCTGGGCTATGTGTGGCCGTTCCTACAGGATGGTGAGGAGAACACCCAGGTGTGCTCTAAGAACTGGACAATTTTCCAAGGATCTCTCCTGGGAAATTCACAGCTCTGAAGGGCCAACACCAAAAGGTCCCAAGAAGTTTCCCAGCAGTTCAGGGCTTTCCTTGGAAGTTGTGCTGGAACTGGAAGTGTCCAAGGCCAGGTTGGAGCAGCCTGGGATAGTGGAAGGTGTCCCTGCCCATGGCAGGGGTGGAGCTGGATGAGCTTTAAGGTTCTTCCAACCCGAACCATTCTGTGATTCCACGAAAATAGAGAACCTCAGCGAGACACAGTTTTCCCAATTTCTGCCAAAAGGAGACTCTTCCATGGATTCGGGGTGATTTTCTTATGGCAGATGCTCTTCTGTGCTGAATCCTGGGTTTTCCATGGAAGAGGAGTTAATTTCACATCCTTGAGGTGCTCCAGAGGTTCCCCACAGGGATGGGATGTGGCTGCTCTGAGCTGTGTGTGAGGAACCTGGAATGTTTTGCTCCTGCTGAGGTGGCTTGAGGCCATGAAAGAGGGCACTGGATCAAATCCAGCATCCTATGGAAATAACCACGGGACGAATCCCCCCAGCCTGAGCTCCACTTTCCCTCATTTTCCTTGTTCCTTCTCTCTTGCTTCGTTTTCCAGTGGAATTTTTTACTCCTAATTCCCATTGTGTGGCCTATTCCCATGGGATTCTCTCTTCCTGGTGTGACCACGTCACCATCCCCATCTGCTCCAAGGAACTCTTCCCAGGAAACTGCAAACATCCACTTTTTTGGAGCTTTCCTGTGGAGAAGTTTTTGCCTCTGCTTTTCCATTGTTGAGTATGGATATTTCCTTTTCCATACGTGGTGAGGTGGGAGGTGTCTCCTGGTCTAATGGAAGGAATTCCTTGGGCAGGAGAGTTGGAATGAGATGACTCCAAGGTCTTTCCAACCCAAACCATTCCAGGATTCCATAAATAGCATCCTTATCAGGATCTGCTCCCAAGGATGTTCCCAACACTACAAGAGGCAAGAGAAAGGCACTAAAAGGGAATATTTTCCTGGGGAAATAGAAAGGAAATATTTTCCTGGGATGGAGGTGCCGGTACCTTACAGAACCTGGTTTGTGTTTGCCCAGGTCACCTCCACACCAGGCTTGTTCCCAGGAATTGCATCTGCAGGGGAGGCCCAAAGTCACTTTGTTGGCAGAACCTTTGGCTCATCTCTCGGGGCTGTTGGCAGGAAATCAGCGATGACGGAATTCCATAAAAAAGTGGGGAAATTGGATTACCAATGTGAGAGTCCCGGGCAGGTCTGGCAGCCTCAATCCTACAGATGCCACTCCCAGATTTATCCACGTTGTGGACAGGCCCAGCCTTCCTGTGCTGCTTCCCAGTTTTAGCCTTTATTGCCAGTTTTTGTGTAATTCCTGCTGATATCCAGCATCCTATTCCAGGATTTTAATACCCACCCTTTCTGGTCCTGCTAATTCGTGCTCGGGCAGGCAGGAGTCCCCACGCCCAGGTGGCTGCCACAGGAATTGTCCAGGCTGCATTCCAGCTTGTGATGGAATTTCTGGAAGCACTTCCAGAATCCCCACAACCCCGGAGGAGTTTCACGGTGACTTCACAACCCCTTTGTGCCCTCGGGGTTTTGGGGGTGATGCTGCCTCAGGAGCTGGTGTTGGGTTGTGCTGATTCCCTGGAGCAGCTCCGTGGATTTGGGATGGGGAGAGGGTGGGTGGCTCCCAGGGAGCAATTTCATGCTCCTGCTCTTGGAATTGTTCTTCCAGAGGGAGCCAACGATGTGTGGGATGGAGCAGCTCTGCTGTGGAGAAAGGCTGGGAGAGTTGGGATTGTTCAGCCTGGAGAAGAGAAGCTTTAGGGTGGCTTAATTGTGACCTTCCAGGACCTGGAGGAGCTGACAAGGGATGGAGGGACAGGACAAGGGGAAATGGCTTCCCACTGCCAGAGGGCAGGGATGGATGGGATATTGGGAATTGGGAATTCCCAGCTGGGAGGGACTGGAACAGCTTTCCCAGAGAAGCTGTGGCTGCCCCTGGACCCCTGGCAGTGCCCAACTCATTCAAGTTGGCTGAGACTTGGAGCTGCCTGTCCTGTGGAGGTGACCTGGGGGAGAAGGAGTGCCCAGGAGGGTGTCCAGAGTGCAAACGTCCACATTCCTGGCATTTATGAGGCAGAAATGAAAATTCTTCCGCACTGTCAGCCAGGATCCATCTGGAGCCTTCTATTTAGAGCCTTGTTTTGTTCCAGTCACCAATGACAGGTGAAAAACATCCTTTTTTATTTTTTTTTATGTTCTGGATCTCCAGTCGTGTCCCCAAACTGCCCACTGCTCGTTTGACTTTCATCCCACCTGAAAGCGAGTCCTTGATCCATTATTCCAGCTCGTTTTTATTCCGCTGCTTGGTTTAATGCCATTTCCAGACCTTTCAGAGCACAATAAGCCACCAAAAGCCGGAATGCTCGGCAGGTTCCCGTGGCTCTTCTCACAGCAGATAAAACTGATGTGTTCCAGAAGGTTGGGCTGGCTCAGGTTTTCCTCTTTCCCTATTTTCTACATATTTATTTCATCCCGCTGCTCCACCTTTCATTGTCTTCACATCCACGGGAATAAACGACACAGCCCCGGAGGGAGAACAGCCCAGCACAGGTGGAAAAAGGTTGTAGCTAAATCTGTTTATTCTACATTGAATTATGGAATATCCTGAGCTGGAAGCGATCCAGAGGCTGATCCCAGGAGTAAATCCATCTAAACCCAGTCCTCTTCACTTCTGTGCAATACTTGTGTTGTGTCCAGGTCAGCAGCTCTGTAGTTTTACAGCAGGAAGGGAAAAAAGCACCAATGGCAAAGAATTCCATGGAAAAGTCCTTTTGGGATGTGTTTATTGGTGCAGGGAGTGAGGTTGTGCCAGGGACACCCTGTGGGACCGAGGGCTCCTTGCAGCGGGTGCTGGGCTGGTGTGTGAGGAAGCTGAGCCTTGAGGAGTTTCTGGATCCTAAAAAAGCTGCTGGAAGCTCCTCTCCAGGCACATGAAAGGTGGAATTCATCAAACAGAGGAATTCTGGGGCTGGGGGTGCATCTGTGCCCTCATCCAGATCAGCAATAAAGGTATAAAACAGGACTGACCCCAGGACTGAGCCTTGGGAGCGACCACCAGCTGGGTTTAACTCCATTCCCACCCCTTCCCAGTGTTTTATCCACCCATCCAAGGCAGGAGCTGGCAGTTTCTCCAGGAGGGTTCTGTAGGAAACAGTGGGAAATTCTTTACAGAGTCCAGGTAGTCACATCCAGAGCTTTTCCCTCATCCACCAAGCAGGTCCTGCTGCCGTGGAAGGAGACCAGGATGGGCAGGCAGACCCTGACAGACCCAGACTGGCTGGGACTGATCCCATGCTTTTGCTGGCATCCAGGATGATCTTCTCCATGACATCCCCTGGTACTGAGCTCAGGCTGACAGGCCTGGAGTGGCCTGAATCCTCCTTCCAGCCCTTCTTGTCCCATTTGGGATCCTGCAGTCACCTGGGACCTCCCCAGGTACCACAACTGCAAGAAAATGATGGAGAGAGGCTCCATGAGCACTTCCCTCAGTGCCTTTGGGGGAATCTCATCCATTCCCAAAAACCTGTGGGTATCCATGTGCTGCAGCAGCTCCCTGACTATTTCCCCTTGGACTGGGGGCCTCATTCTGCTCCCCATCCCTGTTTTCCAGCTCAGATACCTGGAAGATGAGTGGCTCTGCTATTAAAGACTGAGGCAAAGAAGGACCTCAGCCTTTTCCTCATCCTTTTTCCCCATGTTTCCTTCTTTATCCAATGGAAGTTTCCCATGGCTTTCCCTTCACTGCTGTCGTATTCCCAGAGACATTTTTCCTGTCAGCCAGATTAAGTTCCAGCCTGGCTCAGGAAGAAAGATGATCCCAGCCCATCAAGCTCCTCTGAGGTGCTTTGAATGAAATACCTGAGCAGGGAAACCTCTGGGGCCTTGATTTCTGTAAATATTAAAATTGTAATGGAAATTATCCACTGCCTGGAGAAAAACCTGATAAAATGTCAGGGTTGTCGTGGGTTTAAACACACGAGCAGCCGATGCTTTGTCAAATCCTGTCAGAATTTTTAGTCTGCCAAAGGAATTGTTGCTTCGCTCAGAGATGTACACACAGGGCGGTTTTTTGGGGGAAAAAAATAATAAATGTGCTCCTCCAAATCCTGCAATTCCTGACTTTCAGCAGCATCCACAAAGGGAGCTGGATAAAATCTTCAGAGCAAACCCACCTGGGTGTGGGGAGCTTATTTATGGGCAAGGATTTGAGTGTATCAAAGGATTTCTGCTGCTGCATCCGGTCGTATTTTGGTCTTGGTGTAACTGATGGAGCCGGCAGCCGACCGTGAGGGGGGAACATTAAAGAAGCACAGAGTGGCTTGATCCAAATAATAGAATTGGGAGGAAAAAAAATCCAGTTGGGAGCAAAGCTTTGAATACAAAGCTGATCTGGGGGCAGGCTGGGATTCAAAGAGACGAATAAAGCATGTCTGCTTTTCCTGAGGATGTGGTGGCTCCAAAATCCAAAGCCCAGGAGATTCCTGGGAAGCTGGGTGGGATTTTAGGGACCTGACAGGAGTAGTCAACATGAGAAGAGAGAATCTGGTGCTGCTGCAGTCGAAGGTGAATTCCAGAATCCCAGGAAAACACAGGGAAAATGGGATGAGCCACCCCTGGCTCAGCACCATCCTCAGCACATCTGGAGGTGGTTTCTGGGGTGTTTCCCTCCTCAGACTGTCTGGAAAAGCAGCAGCTCTCAGAGGGGATTTTTGATGGCTGTAATTAATTTCATGGAGATTTTTCAATCTCTCCAAATGCTTTTTCCCTGCTGGAAGTTTTCCTTCAGCCTGGAGAAGTGGTGGATCTGGGAAGAGCACTCTTTGTGGCCTTCCAGTGCTTAAAGGAGACAGAGAGAGAGAGACTTTTCCCTTGGGCAGGTGGTGAGAGGAGAAGGGGAATGGTTTTAAAGCAAAAGAGGAGAGATTTAGGTGGGATATTGGGGAGGAATTCCTGGTTGAGAGGGTGGGGAGGGGCTGGTCTGGAATTGCCAGAGCAGCTGTGGCTGCCCCTGGATCCCTGGCAGTGCCCAAGGCCAGGCTGGACATTGGGGCTGGGAGCAGCCTGGCACAGGGGGAGGTGTCCCTGCCCATGGAAAAGGGAGCAGGAATGGGATGGGATTTAAATTCCCTTCCATCCCAAACCATTCTGGGATTCTCTCTACTGGATAATGAGGGGATGGTGATAGGAAAGGGCGGAGGGAAATTTATAAGAACAACCACAAAATGAGTTTTCCTGCACGGAATGGCTTTGTTTGGGAAAGAGCTGGCAAAGCTCCCACGTGCCAGGGCAGAGCTCGGGCACCACCACCCTAAACCAGTGTGGGTGAGGGGCTGGGTGCAGCCCCCTGGGATGTGCCTGAATTCCAAACCTTTTCCAGGAATGCTCTGCACAGTTTGGGTGCAGGGGCCAGCCTGGCTGGGTTTACCTGGGAAAGGCTTTTCCTGATGTGGGGTTTGAAGCTGCCATCCTGTGGGATAAGTGTGGCTGTGGAAATGCCCTCCCTGCACTGCAGATTCCCCTCCTTGCTGGAGGAGATCTGAGATCCATCCTGGAGAAGATCTGAGCCCCTGAAAGTGAGATTAGAAAATCCCTTGGCTTTGGATCACTCTCCTGGCTGGAGCCACAGCTCCCTAAATCCTCTTTGGAGCTCAGCTGGAGCTGCTTCCCCTCCTCTCCCACCACTCCACGCTGGATGTTTGTGTGAGCCTTTATTTCCACACCCTTCCAGTGTTCCATCATCTCAAACGCTGCTTGTTTTGTGGAGGTTTCACTATTTCATGTGAGATATGAAGTGTTTTCCTCTTCTTTTTGCTTTTCCCCCCATTTCTTTGTTTCCTTCCCACATCAAAGCCCTGGTAATTGTGCAGCTCCCCATCAGCAGGGCTGCTCCATTATCCCTGACATCCTCCTCTGCTTCCAGCAGGCTCTCCACGAGCACTCTTCAATCCTGGGAAAACAGGCCACTCATCCTTTCTCTTATCAGAGATGTGTTTGATAGCGTTCCGGGCTGGATTTGCTGGATGGGGGCCATGTTTCTCTAGGGAAAAGTGAATATTTAATGAGCTGAGGAGCTCTCAGGCTCAGCAAAACATCCTTGGCACTGTGGCTTTGAGGGTTTTTTGGGGAAAGAATGGGATAATTTGGTATTTTGGGTTTATGGATGGATAATTTTGCTGCTTTCTCACCCTGTGTCACCTCTGTATCCCAATTTCACCCATCCAGAATCTCACTAAAATCAAATCTCGATTTTTATTGGTGTGAGGGTTTCATTCCAGACCAAACCTTTGTGGTTGTGGCCATGAAGTTTTCCACCACAGAATCACCAGGTTGGAAGAGACCTCCAAGGTCATCGAGTCCAGCCCATGCCCTAACACCACCTCAACTAAACCATGGCACCGAGTGCCACAGCCAATCTTGTTTTAAGCACATCCAGGGATGGTGATTCCACCACCTCCCTGGGCAGACAATTCCAAAACTTCACCACTCTTTCTGTGAGAACTTTTTCCTGATATCCAACCTGTGTTTCCCTTGGTGCAGCTCCAGGCCGTGCCCTCTCCTTCTGTCAGTGGCTGCCTGGATGTACTAGTTTTAAAGCAAACTAGTGAGGGACTTCAAGTCAGAAATACAATTTAATAGGAAAGAAATAAAATAAATGTAATAGTACAAAGAAAAACACCACAACCCACTGACAGAGTCAGAGTACAAACCTGACCCCCTGACAGTCAGGGGGTTAGCAGCAGTCCAATTTAAATGGTGGCTGCAGTCCTCCTGAAGTGATGGTTCCGTTGAAGCAGTGGCTCTGTAGAGAAGGTCTCGTCTTCCTCTGAAGGTCCAGTGGCGATGTAGAAGGGTCTGGTCTTCCTCTGAGAATCCAGTGGAAAGGCTGCCTGTGGTGTTCAAAATCTCCCCTTATATCCAGGCTGGAAGGCTTGGTTCCTCCCTCTGGGCGGAGCATCTCACAATGGGTGATATAGTCTTATCAGTCATGCGGTGATGGCCCATTAACAGGAGATAGTATAGGAGAGATAAAGGACTCTGCCCCACCTGGTGTCAACAGCTGGCCCATTAACAGAAGATAGCCTCATGAGCTTATCAGGGATGAGTCATGAGGGAGGTGGGGAACACTGTCCCACCAGTTTTAACAGTTTATGAAGATGGTGACAGAATACAGACTTTTGGGTACATTTTACATTGCAACCCAGGACACTGGAGAAAGACACCAAGCCCCACCTGACACAACCTCCTGTCAGGGACTTGGGGAGACAGATGAGGTCCCCTCTGAGCCTCCTTTTCTCCAGGATAAACAACCCCAGCTCCCTCAGTCGTTCCTCACGTGTTCCAAGCCCTTTCCCAGTCCTGTTGCCCTCCTCTGGATGTGTCCAAGCATCTCCACACCCTTCCTGAACTGGGGACCCAGCACTGGACACAGCACTGGAGGTGTGGCCTCACCAGTGCTGAGCACAGGGGAGGAGTGACCTCCCTGCTCCTGCTGGCCACACCATTCCCCATCCAGGCCAAAGGAATTGTTGCTTCTCTCAGAGATGTGCACACAGGGCTATTGGCCTTTCNCTTGGACTTGTTAAACTTCATCCCGTGGGACTCTGCCCATCCACCCAACCATTCCAGGTCCCTCTGCAGAGCCCTTCTCCCTTCCAGCAGAGCGACACACGCTCCCAGCTTGGTGTCAGCTGCAAGTTCACTGATGAAAGACTCCACACCCTCATCCATGTCAATAAAATACTGACCAGAACTGGCCCCAGCACAGAGCCCTGAGGGACACCACGGGTGCCTGGCCACCAGCTGGGTGCAGCACCACTCACCACCACTCTGGGCCTGCCCATCCAGCCAGTTCTTAACCCAGCAAAGAGTGCTCCTGTCCAAGCCGTGGGCTCCAGCTTTTCCAGAAGTTTCCTGTGGAGGACAATGTCAAAGGCCTTGCTGAAGCCCAAACATCCACAGCCTTTGCTGCACCCACCAGGTGGGTCACCTGGGCACAGAAGGAGATCAGCTTGGTCAAACACGACCTACCCCTCCTAAACCCACTCTGGCTGGGTCTGATTCCCCCAGCCATCCTGTAGGTGCTGTGTGATGGCACCAGTTGGATGCAGCTGCTTCCTGAGGGTCAATAATTATAATAATTTCTGATTTTTATTGGGGCTGTGCAGAGAGCAGGGGTTTGGCTTTGTGGGAAGGGAATGTTGGAATTTGCTGCTTTGTCACAGGGAATTAAAAGGGAAAAAGGAAGACTTGACAGAAATGGAAGAACAACAATTTATCAGGGAGAAATATTGGATTTATGCTTTGTCTCCTGTCAGGGATCCGTTTGTCACATGTCTGGTGGCCGAGTGTGTGTTTGAAATCTGTCACTTCAAAAGAATCAGGGCCCCATCTTTGAATTCCTTATTTTTAAGGTGACAATTTGGGATTTTTTCTTTGTAATGAGGTTGGAGGGGGCTCTGAGCAACCCGGGGTGGTGGAAGGAGTCCCTGCTCATGGGATGAGATGGGATTAAATTTGGAAATCAGCCCGGAATTCTGTGAAAACTCAAGGTTCAAGCCTTGAAGGGAAACAAAATGCAGCTCCTGGGGTAGAAGGTAATGAGGTGTGGAGCTGCCTGGGTGTCTCTGTGCCCTGTCAATGGCATTGATCAGCTGCTGCCATCGACAGTTTCGGATCTGTCAATCCTGGCATGACCTGGGGCTGCCCAGGAAGGGCTGAGCTTTGGGAGAAGCAGAGTGGGCAACGAATTCTGGCTCTCTACTCCCACTGCCCACTGTGCACCGTTAAACTGCAGATTTGGGGCTGCTCCGAGAGCAGGACGGTGCTGCTGACAGCTGAGCTCCTGCATTCCCAACCAAAGGGCTTCCCATTAGCAAAAACTGGGATACAGCGACTGCAGCTGGAGGAATAAACGTGTCCTGCTTGGTTAATTGGCTCCTTAGGCTCCCCCTCCAGGGCTGCTCTGCTGGGGGGGGAATTATTGTCTGGGTTCTTACGGATTCTTAGTTCCCAAAGGATCCAGAGCCGCTGGGATTGGGGTGGAATTGAGGCCACCTGAAGTGCAGGGGTTAAAATGTTGTTTGTGACTCCCTGAGCTGGGAATAAAATCTGGGATGATAATGACCTTAAAGGTTGTTTTTTCCCTGCCTTGGAAAAAAATTCTCATAGGAATCTGAGAGGATTCCTCCCTTGTTTTTTATAAGGATGAGCTCTAATTGTTGCTGCAGCCAGCTGTAAAAATGGATATTTTCCCCTTTTTCCATTGGAGAAGGAAGTTCATCACCAAGCCGTGGATGCTGAGGCTGGAAATGCCAGCAGATCCTGTGTGACAAGGAGGGACTCATTAGGGAATTGATTAGGAAATCTGGTTTGTGGTTCAGGCAGAATTCCCTCTCCTCTCCCTGTGTGTGAAGTCACCGAGCAAACAAAACTCAGCCTATCGTGAAAATCAAAGCTTAAAACTGACTCCAGCTCAAAATTCCAAACCCAAGCTCAGTCTTGGCAGGCTCACAATGGGAGTCACACTCATTAATCTGTGATTATGATTAGCAGCTCTAATATTAATGACCAAAGAAGTAATTAATGAGGCTGAGCTTGGCACGGGCTTCAACAGAAATATTATTTGAGCAATCTGAATCCTTCAAATGAATTGTTTCCCTCTAATTTCACTTCCATAGGAGTCAAATGAAGCGTTGTGTGGTCAGCTGGAATGCTGGGAGGATTCCACAGCTCCAGTTGCATCCCCAGGCAGGATGGAATACTGGGATCCAACTGAAAGTGAGGAAAATCCCTGCAGCTTCCTTCATTTCTGATGGGCAGAGCCGAGTAGAGAATTGATCCTCAGAGGTTTGGTCGGGGATTGATTTCTTTTCTGGTTGATTCCTCTGGGGGATTTTAATGGGAACAGTTTTGGTGCTGAGAGAGCTGGAAAAGATTTCGGGATTGGGGCTGGGAGGATGCCCAGCTTTGCCTGCAGTGCAGTTTTGATCCTGTCCTTTTAAACCTGAATTAAAATCACTTTTGGACAGATTAATTTACAGCACATCCTATATTTTTGCCTTTCCCCTGATTTTTACCTGGATTTTTGGATTATTTGAGGCTGATTATGCCCATCAGCTGTGTCTGGATCCCAGAGGAGCTCCCAGGGAGCATCTCAGGGCTGGCCAGGTTGTTTGGTTTCCCCATTGCTGGGATGACGAGGTGTTCCCGAGGAGATCTGTGGGAATCAGATTCCTGGGAAGCGATGCCTGATCTTGGCCAGGAGATTTCCAGCTTGGCCACGGCAGTTTGGTGGGATTGGTTGGAATTACAACCCTGATGATAAAAATCCCTCTGTCCTGCTCCATATTTTCCTCAGGATGGCTTTTCCTGCTGCTCCAGTGGGCCCCACTGGATACCCCCCCAGAGCTTGTGGGATTTTTGGCATGCTCAGAAACCTGGAATATTTATGTGCCTGTCACCTGCCCTTAGATCCAAGCCAAAAATCTGATTTAACATCCAAGATCTGCCTCTTTCCCACTTTTCCCATTCCCAGCCCAGTGAGAGAAGCTTTGGGATGGTGTCCCCTCCTTACCAGTGCTGGTGTTTCCAAAGAGAACAGCCCAGGGCAGTGCCACAGACACCGAAAGGGATTAATCAGGGATTTAAAATGAGGAATAATCCAAATAAAAGCTGAACCAGGCCTGGGATTCACCAGCATTCTTCCCAAATTCCATCCCGATGATGCATGGCGTGGATACAGCAGCAGGAATTCTGCCTGTGGATCCCTGGAGTTTTCCTGCTGGATTTGGGGGAGCTCTGATCAAAGGGTGATGGATTAACACTCCTGGTGGGCAGGAAGGGAGCCCAGAACTTGGAATTCCTGGTGGGAGCTGCAGACAGCAGATGGAATTTGGCTCCTGGGTGCGTGGTGGTGAAATGAGGACAGAGGTGAGAGAAAAGCTGTTCATTGTTCAGAAAAAAAGGGGATTTCAAGGAATTTTCCTGGCTGCAGTGGAGGGGCTTAAATGTTCTTTGGGATTCCTTGAGGTGGGAAAACGACATGGGATAATAGTGACCTTAAAGGCTGGATTTTTCCTGACTTGGAAATAAAACAATGGAAATGGTGAAGTTGCGGTAGTTTGATGAGGTGGGGAGCTCTGGAAAACATTGAATTCTGTGCTAAAAGTGACGCCTCATACCTGGAATTGTCCAAGGCCAGGCCTGGAGCATCCTGGGAGAGTGGAAAATGTCCCTGCTCATGGCAGGGGTGGAATGGGTTGGGATTTAAGGTCCCTTCCACCCCAAACCAGTCTGGGATTCCATGAGGATGCCTCTGTGTTATTCTGGTGGAAAGGGAGGACAGGAACCTCGGGAGCTTCAGTTATGTGGAAGCTCCGGCCATGCCCAGGATCTCCTTTTCCTTGGAGGATCTCAGTGCCAGCTGCAGCCCCTGTGCCCATTTCCCTGCCTGGAACAGCCCCGTGGAGCCAAAGAAATCCACTCCAGACTGGGACAGTGGAAGGCGCCCATGGCAGGGGTGGAATGCGATGAGCTTTGATCCCTTCCAACCCAAACCGCTTTGGGATTCTAAAACTGGGATTTAGGGTGACTTTTGTCACCTCTGTCCCATCGAGAGGAATTAGATCCTTCCCCTTTCCCTATTTTCTCAGTGTGGAAGTGTTGAGGAAACTTCTACTGAAGTGTTTTAGGAAATTCATGCTCCATCCTTTAACAGCTTCCAACTGCTTCCTCTGTCACATTCTCTGCTCTCCAGGAACGATTTTCTGACTTGGAGTCAGCAAATGAGCAATAATTTAATTTCAGAGGTGCAGCCAGCAGAGAAAAATCACAATCTGATTAATTGAAGCCATTCAGTGCTGCGAGGAGCCTTTTCCCCAAACTGAATGCAAATCCTTGGCGAGGCAGAGTTAAAATGCTTGGATGGCTCCAGAAATTGGAAAATGGGAGCGAGTGCAACAAAACAACAGCACGGTTACGGAGCGAGGCTCCTCCCTGGATACATCAGCCGATTTTAAACAAAAGAGGGCAGGAATTACCAGGCTGGCTTCTCTCTGGGTCTCTTCTCTCGTGAAAAATGTTGGTCTGTGCCACCTGAGAAGGTGGAGAAAGAGAGAAATTGGGGATTTTGGGGAAAGCTTAGAGGGGAAAGTGTGGAAAATTCTCCTGTCTTCATTTTGGAAGCAGAGTGGGGTCACGTTTGTGTTGTTTTGGGGGGCTGGGGAAGGTGCTGAAAGAGAAGGTGCCAATTTAGGGGTCCTTTATTTAAAGGATTTTTTTATTTCCAAACTCTTCAGTGGACAATTATTTATGGAAGAGATCAAAACAGCCAAAAATGTCCTTTCAGTTCCTCTGTTGGCCAGGTCCTGCGGGGTCAGGGCCTGGGATGGTGGGGCCAGCAAAGCCACTACAACCAGGAAGGAAAAAAGATGGAGAGGGATTTGGAACAAGGGATGGAGGGATGGGACACAGGGAATGGCTTCCCACTGCCAGAGGGCAGGGCTGGATGGGATATTGGGAAAGAATTCCCGGCCAGGAGGGTGGGGAGGGAATTCCCAGAGCAGCTGTGACTGCCCCTGGATCCCTGGAAGTGCCCAAGGTTGGGCTGGAGCAGCCTGGCACAGTGGGAGGTGTCCCTGCCATGGCAGAGGTGGATCGGGATGGGCTTTAAGATCCCTTCCCACCCAAACCATTCTGGAATTCCATGATATGGACTCTCCACCAGGGATATGGGCTGGAAAAGGATCAGATCTCAGGATGCAACAGGGAAAGGGTCAAAGAGACCAAATTATATCCAAACCCAGAAGTGATAAAAGTTAAAAAACCTGGTTAAAACCTGGTGATACCAGGAGCAGCCACACTGTGTACGAAACAAATCTCGCTCATTCCAACCTGGAATTTCATCCTGGCCTGGCACTGGTGCTAATTGCAGCAGGATGTTTGATGAGGGGGGATTAAACTGAGTTCTTTATTGCCCTCATACCTCTCCCTTTATTGCTTGCAGAGTTCAAAGCTTTCCCCTCCTGGCTAATGAAATTCCACATTTCTGCCCCTCGTGTGTCCCATTTCTCAGCACTCTCCCGAGCGGGGAGGGAATGGGAGCTGCCACTTTTATCCTGTTTTATTCCCTGCCTGCTGTTGAATCCTCATCTCCTGCACTCAGCCATTCCCTGCCTTGTGCTTTAGGGCTGTAAATAAGAACAAAATCCAGGCGCTGGCTGCTCTTTGAGGTGACATTAAATTCCATCAGGATCTATGGGAAAGCCACATGGAAATAACTCCTGGAGACAGCCCTAATTCCATTTCCAGGCTCTATTCCTAAATATTGCCTGGTGGCTTCTGTGAGTTTCATTTGGAGTCAGCAATGACAAAAAAAATTTGGTTTTGAGAGGATCAGCTCACCAAAGAGGCCCCCACAGTGTTTTTGGAAGCTTTAGAGCGGTGCCCACTTGGCTCCCTCATTCCTGAGCAGAGGAAAATCCAACTTTTCCCATTGGAAAAGTCATAAAAGATGGAAGTTGAACCTAAGAATGACTTTTTAACCCTTTGAATGCTGATGGGCATTTACCACCTTATCTCACAAGTCGTTATCAGTGTAATTTTCACACCTATCCAGGTGAGCAAAATCCAGACCTTCCTGGCTGGATTGCAAAATTCCTGCCAAATCTGCTGGATTTAAGGTTTTAAATACTTAATGTGAAAAAAAAAGTCGAAATGATGTTCAAATTCCACTGTGTTCTCGCTATCCCTGGTCTGGAGGGAATTTCTCATCCTCTCCCATGTGCCAAACACTTCTTTCCTTGCCTTTCCCTAATTCCACCTCTCACTGTCTGGAAATGCTGCAGAAGTGGGAGCTGAGCTTGGCCAAACTTTGCTTCCTAAACAATCCTCGCCTTCCTTATTAAATGATTTCTATTTTTGCCCTCAAATGCCCTCTCCTGCTTTCCCTGGGATCATGACCTGGATCTGGTCTCCTCCCACGTTTCCTCCTCTCCTTTGTGCTTCAGTCCCCTCTCGCTGCTCTGATGTTTCCCTCTCCTCCCTGATCCCTTTCTTGGGATGCCTTTGCTGCTTCCCAGTGGGAATTTGACAGTGTTCTGCTCCTGCCCCTTCCTGCACACTTCTAAACCTCCTATTTTCACTTTCAAGTCATTTCAAAGCTTTTCTCCCTTCCCTGTTGTTATCCAGAGCCCTTTCCCATTCTCCCTGCTGGTTTTTCCCATACGTTTGTCTTTCTGTCTCCTATTTTCTCCTGTAATATCCTCATTTCCCACCTAATCCTGCTGCCATTTATCTCAACTCCTCTTTCTTCTACTGCTTCAACTTTTCTGGAGCTGGGAATTGGTTTCCAGAACTTCTGGATGCTTGGGAAAGAGGGAACAGAAATGTTTTAGGATATATGTAATATTCTACCCCCTGAGGACCTCAGTAGCAGAAATAATTCCATAATTGGTGAATTCCCTGAAGGAATGACTTGGAGCAGGGAGACCTTCCTGCATAGAGCAGCTTCCACTGGTGGCAGGAAGGTGGAGCTGAGGATCCAGAATTTTGCTCCTGGAGCAGCCAGAGTTTTCCAGGGAAAGGGGAATTCCTTAGGGCAGGTATGGTGAAAATTCCCAAGGAAGTTGTTACTCACTTTTTAGTTCACTTCAGACTTCAGTGAAATCCCAAATCACCCATTAATTTCCTTTTACTGGAGATACAGAAACCACAGAGGAATTCTTATTTTTGGAAAAAGTGAGTTTTCTTATGGAATTATCTTGCTCTCCCCATTAACACAGGAATTCTGGGGAGATGTGCAGGATAAACAACCTGAACTTTTGGTATATTAAGTGAAAAATGGTGAAAAAGAGATGAAAATTTGGGAAAGGAGTCACTATCCCAAGGTTAATGGCTAATCAGGAACAAAATCCAAGATTTGTGGATTCCAGTTGAGTTCTCTGTCCAGCAGATGACATTTTTCCTCTTGGAGGAAAAAAGGAGGGGTGGGAAAAGATCCACAGCGTGGATTTTCACTGAGCAACAGAGTTAAAAATGGGAAATATTGGGAGGGGAAACTTACAGGTGGGAGGATCCAGGAGAATTCCAGTAATCCCAGAAATCTTCTCCAACCATGACCAGTACCTGCAGGGTGGGAAGTTTTGTCATGGAATGGTACAACCTCAGTCCTGGGAAGCTCCAAGGTGGAACAGGACAATTCCCAACCATCCTGAGTGTCCGTGTCACCTCTCCTGGGGTGGGAACAACGATTTCCTTTCCTGTGGCTGCCTGGCTTTGATGCTTCCCTATAAAATCTGTATCCACAATGACTCCATGCACATTCCCAGAATGAATGTCTGGGATCTGGCTCATTAAATCCAAATGGCACACGAGTAAAATGGAATCTACCAAGGCATTGGATTTGCACGTGGAGAAGTGGGATCCAGTCAGATTTTCCCAATCTTTTATGAGCCATGAATCCTCAGGAGTTTGGAATAAGTGCTGTCCTGGTTTTTCCTGCAGATTCAGCTGGAAGAGTTTGGGGTCAGCTCTTGCTGACCCTGAGGATCCCCAAGCATGGATGAGGCAGATGGGATTCAGAAACAGCACTGGATGCATCCCTGGGATTTGACACATCATTCCTGCAATATGGAATCACTGGAAGCAGCCAGAACAAGCCTCTTTCCTGGGAATGCTTCCTTCAGCTCTGCTAAAGTGGGAAAACTCTCCATGGGGAGGAGAATCCCACCAGGAAACAGCGGGAAACAATTCCCGTGGTCAGAGCGGTTTTGTTCAGTGTTGGAGCACTCCCTGAAAGGGGCTGAGATCCCTTAGGGAAGAGTTTGGAGCAGGAGCTGCTTTGGGATTGGGCTCAATTTACAGGGAATGGGTTTATTTCTGCCGGAATGAGAACGTTTATGGCCTTTCCCTCTGGAATGGTGGTGGCTCAGACAGGGCTGTTGGGACAGCTCCGTTTCCAGGAGCTGCTCCGGGGCTCCACGTGGATGACAACGTGTCAGAGCCAGGATATTGCCAGTCAAAGCAGCAGGAATTGACTCTGGAGTTTCTCTTCGCAGCAGGAAAAGCTGAGAAAATCCAGTTCTGTTCTTCAGTCGTGGCCTGCTGCTCCTCCAGCCTGGGAAGGGCAGGGATGAAATCCCTAGGGATGTATCCAGGCCCTTTGGCTCCTGGAGTCACCTCATTAAACACACACTCCTTATCCTAAAGGGCAGGCATATCTGGAGCGTTTCCAGAAAGGAAAGGATCCAGGAAGTTTGTAGTTGCTCTCTTCAAAAAATACTTTCTTTAAGATAATTTTCCTTTTTGAAGGAGTAGCTCCACCTTAGGAATTTCAGGAAAAAAATCTTTATTGTGACGGTGATGAGGAACTGGAGTAGGTATCCCAGAGAAGCTGTGGCTGCCTCTGGATTCCTGGAAGTGTTCCAGGCCAGGTTGGACAGGGCTTGGAGCCACCTGGGATAGTGGGAGGTGTCCCTGTGTGGGACTGGACGACTTTAAGGTCCTTCCAACCCCAAGCGTTCCAAGATTCCATCATTCCATGATCCTGCTGTGTAAAGACTCTGCTCATAGTTACCCTCAGGGAAAGGGAACAGGATTTCCCCACCAGTCTGGGATTCCAGGACAAAGGAAAGATCCTGATGAGTCTGATCTTGGTTTTGATGCCTTTTCCTTCAAGGATCTCAGGAGGTTGGGAGGGATTGGCTGGGATTTGCATCCCAAACCCTGTTGACAATGAAATTGTGGGGGATGTTTTTCCCAGCCCTTTGAGTCCTGCAGTTTGTGCTTTTCCTCCCTTGGTGAGAAATCAGGATGTTGCAGAAGCACAATTAATTTGAGGAGGTGCCCGCTGGGCCCTTCTGTGGTTTTCAGGGAATGTTCAAATAACTTTTTCAGCTCTTCCTAAAGACATTTGGATGTGAAAAATTCCAGGGAAGAAACTTCCGCGAGGAGGATTCCCCTTTGTAGACTATTTTAAAAGCCCCTATTTTTCCCTTAAATTGCTCGTTGATCCAAAGTTCTGCTGTTTTTTCCAGGATTCCTGCACTTCCCATGAAAATTGTGCCTCACAAATCCCTCAGGAAGCATGGAAACATCCCTGGAGCCTTTGGATACTGGCAGAGGGCTGATTCCCTTGGCTGTGGAGGGTTATAATTTAAAGAACGCTTTTAGAGCAGGAATCCATGGATATGGAGAGGGGAAAAGGAGGTGCCATGGATTTATAACCCCTGGAGGCAGTGGGAATGCAGAGAGGGATACCAGAGGCTACTTTTGGTTAAATACAAACAATAAATGACATTTACACCAGATCTTTACTCACAGGCAGCCTGTGGGGCTGAAGGGCAGCCTTGGCTTTTGGTCCCATGGATTTTGTGATCCTGGGATTTGGAATTCAAAGGAAAACCATGGGAACATCTTCCCTTCTGGATCACTGGCTCCAGCATCTCTGCCAAGGCGACTGTGCCACATAATCCTTTCCAGAAACATCTCGAGCTTTGTAGTTTAGGATTCCAATTCTCTTCCCACTAAAGCTGTTCCAGCTTTTCACTGCTTTAATTGGGAATGTTCATTTAATTCCCAGCCTAGTTACATTCACAGGCAATTTTGTCCCATTTGTTTTGATGCCAGAATCGCTCTACACTTTAAATATACATTTTTTTTCCCCTGTTAGTGGTGGTTTGAAGTTATTTGGACTCTGTTTTATAACAAAAAACAACAGAAATGTCTGTGGTGGTTTTGAGTTAAAATGAGGTGAAGGTGAAGCTTGGTGGAATTCTCGGTAGGTCTGCAATCAGGGGTTCCATTAAAATGGAATTATTAAAATTAAATTATTAAACAGTTTAAATTTTAAAGAATTATTTAAATCTTCAATTGTTAAAACTGAATTAATTGGAGCCGAGACTCACTCGAGTTGTTGAGATCTCTTTCAATGGACTCTCCTTCCTGCACAAAAAGTGGGAGCAGAGGTGATGTCCCTGCTCCTTAAGGATATTCCCAAAATCTTCCAGAGCTTTTTGGAGTTCAAGTGCTCCTCAAAAGGAGCATCTTGTGCTTGACCTGAGCTGTCTGCAGGGACGATGCTGCTGCTCAGCTCTGGAGCCTCTGCCCGCTGCAGGAAATACATGGAATGTGGGATATAAATAAATTCCCTCTCACAGTCAGCCTCACAACCTCAGAGATCTGCTCCCACACCTCCCCTGGCAGTACTGGGAAGTTCTCCCAGCCTGGAAACCAAAATGAAACCAAAAAGAACCAATTAATGTCCACGATCAAGACCTGAGGGAGGTTTTCCAGCTTTTTAGTGGCTGGAAAAGCTGAATGGGCGCAGCAGTGATGAGTGTGGATGTGTTGGATGGACGTTCCTAAATCTGGATGCTGTTAGAGAAACCCCAAGGGAGGAGTTTAGGAGGTGTCTTTTGATTCCTTCCAGCTCATCCAGGCTCCCAGAGAATCTGCAACTGGAATTTGGGATGGTTTTGGGCTGAAATGGTTCTTTGGTGGCTTTTATTGGTTTCCAATGCTGCCCTGCACCAAAATTATCACAGAAACAGTCAGTGAGACTCATGGAGGGATAAGAGACTCTATAAATCTTTATCTTTCAAGAATTCCATTTTGGAATTGATTTTCCTCACGGAGGCAGCCCCTGGAATGAGTCAATGCTGTATTTACTCACATGTACTCAAGTTTATGGCTCCAGAGCAGCCATTTATCCACAGTCAGAAGAGATTTTTATGGAATCATCAGCTGGAGGATCTAAAATATGACCTGTGCCACCTCTCCATGGACAGACTCCAAAGGATGCTGCTCTTTTCCAAAGGTTTTTCCCCTTTGTTATCCCAGGATATCAAAGCACTGCACAGGACAGGCCTTCACCTTTTCCAAGGATTTTTGAAGCTGAAACTGGCTTTGTCTCACACCAGCAAGAGGAAGAGGGAATGCCCTGGCCAAATGGGAAGGGGAGGGGCTCATTCCAGGGATTAAATTGAGCATCCACTGTAATTTATGGATTTTTTTTTAACCATGATCCAAATGCCCCCAAAAGACCTGATCCCAATTAAAGATGGATGGAACGACATTTCCGTAGGATGACTCTGGGTCTCTATAGGAAATGTAGAGTGCAGATGGGGCACCTGGGGACACATCTTAGTGGTGGCCTTGGCGGTGCTGGGGAATGCTTGGACTAGATTTTAAAGGGCTTTTCCGACCTCAGTGAGTCCATGAAAGGGTTGGATCCTTCTACAGTGGTGTTGGCAGCCTGGAATCAAACTGGGCAGTGGGAAACTCCTTTAAACTCCTTTCAGTGCTTCCTTCAAAATGAGGAATTCCTCAGGATATGGAGGTTGATCAAGGGGGGCAATCCCTGCCCACAGAGGGAAATCTGCTCCTCTCCCTGCCCAGGGGGCTGAAACATTCCCCAAAGGTGGGAGAGCACTCCAAAAACATGGAACATCTCTGGCAGATCAGTGCTAATCCCTGTCAGGCTCCTGGTAAGGCTCAGTCTAACTTCTGTTCCTGTCTCACCGCTGTAGCTCTGGGTGGGTTTTAAAGATTCCCAGCCCTAAACTCCCCCGTCCTGCCTTGCTAAGCTCATTTTTAGCCAGGAGCAGGGTGCCCACACAGACGGCAAATGCCCCAAAACTCGGTGGGGTGGGAAGGGAAAGACGCTGAACATGGAGAGTAACACTCGGAGAGGCCTCAGCGGGATCAGGTGCCTGCAGGAGAGCCAGAGTCACACCTCCATGTGTGACATCTCTGTCCAGCCCCAGCACAGGCACCGTGAATCCCCGTGACAGCGATGTGACACGAGAGCTGTGCTCAGAGCCAGCACCTCCTCACCCCCACGCGGGTTCCAGCAGAGCCACCGCCGGCACGAAGGGGAAATCAGGGGCAGGTGACGGCCACCGCTGTGGTTGGGACCTCAGGAGCAACAAGCTTGTCCTCCAAAATCCAAAAGTTCACTTTGGAGAGCCTCTGCTCCAAATAATCCAGCAGCAGGGACATGGGGAAGAGTTTTGGAAGCCACAGCAAGGCCCTGCCTGGGAGTCCCACAGCACTCACTCTGCAGACAATTTAGCAAAGCTGGGCCTTACGTTGTTTGACATCTTTTACCTCCTTATTTAACCCAAAAATTGTCTTCGACCTTCTCTTTGCAAAGCTGCCCCGAGAGTGTGAATTGAATTATATCAATTTACAGAACAAACCATGGCGGGTTCCAAAACAGCTCCTCTGGCCTCTCACCTCTGCAGGCCTGGGGTGAGCAGGGGAAAACACGCCGAGATGTGAGGAGGAAGCAGCAAATCCTGGTTTCCTGAGAAAATGAACCCATTTTCATGAGCTCTCTGAGAGAACTCTGGGCTAATCAAGAGCAGTAATTGAGGGACGATCTGGGAAAACCAAAGCCTGGATTTTGGAGTGAATATCTGGACTGAAGGTGTGAGCAGAGATCTGTGGCAGCCACTCGTCCCGTTTGATGCTCTGCAGAGAAAAATTCCGGCTTCTGCTCTGTAGGGATGAGAAAATCTGGGACTGGACACACACAGTGCAGTGCCCGTGCACTCAGAGGTGTCTTCATCCTGGGAAACACCATGGGGCGCTGGAGGCAGCAGGATTTGTGGGATAATCCAGTTCCTCGAGGGGCAGCTGGGGTGGGGATGTCCTGTCAGGTTGGCTGAACGTGGAATGGCCCCTCTAGTGCTGAGCTGACAGGAGCAGGGATTTCAGGGAAGCTCCTGATCGTGGGATCTTGAGAGTGCAGATGGCAGCCAGGCACATCCCATTCCTTGAGCTTTTAGGATTAGGGTTGGAAACAGTGCTGGGCAGAGACTGAGGAGTTATTCCCTCTGTTCATCCATGGCCTGGATGGGGAAGGCTGAATTCCAGCACCTCAGGATGTGGATGGGGGGAGCCACAACCCTTTGGTGGGATCTTAATTCCCAGGGTTGTTCCCATAAGTGTCAGGGAGCTAATTTTGGAAAGGTGGATTCTGGTGAAGGAGGGTAAACTCAGAAGTACGGGAGAAGTTTGAATCCATAGTTGTGGGCTTGGGATATTCCACCTTTTTGCTGGAATTCAGGCTCTTCTCTTAATTTAATATCCAGGACATGAGCAGGGAGCAGCATTTCCCAAAATCCTGGTCAGGCCCCACTGAGCAGGGGCAGTGACTGAGGCTGAGTCTCCCCGTCCCCACCACAGTCAATATTTCCCTGCCCAAACTGAACCAGTGGAAAACATCAGTGCTGTCCAGGCTGGGCTGGAGCCTGCAGGGAGGCCTCATCCATCACCTGAATTCTGGGAAGAGACTCACTCCTGTCCAGGAAGGCAGCCATGTGGAGAAGGGCTGGGAATGCAGCCCGTGCCTGGGATTAACTGGAGGAGGGAGGTGATGAGCGTGACTGGTGGTGGAGATGATGAAGCTTTTCCTGAGCTGTGCCCACAGAGATTGGTTTTATCACGGAATTCTGACAGATTCCAAACCAATCCCAAACTTCTTGCATGTGTTGGAGTGGTGTGGGATGGGCAGCAGTGCTTTGGGAAGGAGCACAGCACTGGGAATGGTTCAGCCACAGGAAAATATTTCTAAGCTGAGAGATAGACCCAGAGGACGGACAGAGCCCATCTTCACTTGCCATGGGCAGTATCACTAATTAATCTGGGCTAATTATCTGCCCCCATTATCCCTGGAGACCAAGAAGTCTTGGAATGTCCCATTCCCCCTAAACCACCTCTTCCATGAGCCTGTTTAGTACTTCTGAGGGTCTGGATGGCTGGGGGTGGAAGCTGAGCTCAGATTTTAGGGAGGTTCCGTGAAATCCTCCCTGCTGCTTCCCTCAGGAAGGACTTGGAATGTGCAACCCTGGAATCCCAGAGGTTTGGGTTGGGAGGAACCTAAAAACCCATTTGTTCCACCCCCTGCCCTTCCAACCCAAAGAGAAAAAATAAAACCAGCCCGAACCAAAGCCTTGAATGTCCCAGAGCCAGAGTGAGGTGGGAAAAAGATGCTCCAGGAATTCTCCCATGGGGTCTCAGGGGGAGACAAACCCAGAGGGTGCCCATGGGATGCACTGCAGCTTTTCCAAGAGAACCTGGAACAGTGGCAGAGCTGCTGGTTGGGATCTCTCCTAAAAATGAATCCTTTCAAACCCATGCAACTCCAAGCATTGGCTTTCCCACACTTTTGTGGGCTCCAAGAGGCTCCTTTGATCTGGGATAAAATCCAATATTTAGGTGCTAAAATTCAATATTTAGTTGTAAAAGGGTTCTGGAAACTGTGATCTGACACTCTGATTCTCTTGGAATTCCATCCTGGTGGTAGAGCTCGTTCCTCGACCATGGATAAGGAATTTTCCCCAGGAAAACGTGGGATAGTTTCCCTCCAGGAATCTCTGTATCAGAAACTCAGGAAAATGAATTTTCACCTCCAAGCACAGATTGTCCTCCAAACTTTTTGGGGTAACTCAGCCCTTCTGTTGGCCAGTGAATTCCAGAGGAGGCAAAATCCAACTCCTGGAGGAAATCTTTTGTGAGAAAGAGCTTTTTCCCAACCATCCCTTTGAATAATGGCTCATCAAGCTCTGTTTTAGTGGCTGATCCAAGGCCAGGTTTGTGCCAACAGCCCCAGCCCCAGGTTTGATTTGTTTAATTCAGAGCTGCAGGGGCCTCCATAATGAATTCCATTAAAGAGAAAAATCCTATAATGTAGCATTTTATGATTAATTAACTGGGCATAAAAATGGTAATTACAATTATGCTCCTAATTCCACTCTTGTGTCATTATGCTCATAATTGATCAGTGTTTTACCCCACGAGCATTTCAAAAATTGCAGTGCAGGGCAGAAAAACCCTTTTAAAGGCCAAACCCAGCCCCCAGATCTGAGGGCTTTTAATGGAGAAGCCTTTGGGGTTGGAAAGGACCCCAAAGCTCATCCCATTCCCAGCCCTGCCATGGACAGGGACACCTCCCATTATCCCTGGGTGCTCCAGCCTGGCCTTGGGCACTGCCAGGGAGCCAGGGACAGCCACAGCTGCTCTGGGCATTCTATTCCTCCCCCACCTCCCAGCCAGCAATTCCCAATTCCCAATATCCCCCCCTCCCTGCCCTGTGGCAGTGGGAAGCCATTCCCTGTGTCCTGCCCCTCCAGCCCTTATCCAAATTCTTCCCAGTTTTTGCCTGACTGGTTCCCACTGGGATCCATTGCCAGGCCTTCACTCTCCCCTCTGGGCTCTGGAAAAGGCCCCACGACCTCGGAGCTGCCATTTGTGTTTGTTTTCCCTGGATTTGTGTGACGGAAAAGCTCCGGATGGAGGAAAGGATCCATTTTCTCCCAGGAGCGCCCATTGTTGGGGTGTTTTTATCGATGTCTGCAAACAAAGGGCAGCTTTTGTTGGTTTTTATATAATGTGACAACCTCTGCGTGCAGAATAACCAGGAACGGGAGGATCCCGGAATTACAGGAGCCTTTGGGCTGGAAAAATCACTCCAGAATTCTTCATCAGTTTTTGGGTTTTCCTCACAGTTCTTCATCAGGGAAACGAATTTGATTTTTGCTGCTTTCTATATTTGTATTTCTGTAATTAATAAAAGAAATTAGTGTTTAATTAATAAATACAATAGCTTTGTTATATTAAAATTTATTTATGTCTATTGTGTCTTTTTAATACATTTATTACTTATAC
>VYXG01011280.1:42481-117516 GCA_013397235.1 Lanius ludovicianus | reverse complement strand
GGTTTAGTTCGAATCATCCATAGCTGACTTATTTTACCTCTGTGAGATAAGAACTAGGAGAAAGCAAAGCAGGCAGATAACTTTAAAGAAATAAAGAAGTTTATTAAGAGACCTAAAAAAACAAACAGAAGTCAGAATCAGACCAAACCCTCCGAACACTTCCCTCCCTTCTCCTGCTGGCAATGGAAAACCAACCCTTGGGACTTTCAGCCACTTCAGCTCCTCCACAATGATCTCTTCACTTCCCTCAGGGAGAGGAGTCTCGGGGTCTCTGTTGCTTCTGGAGGGTGGGTTGGGTTGGGATTCCTTCCACAAGTGACCATTGCCCATGGATGGGGCGCTCCAGGAGCCATCCCCGAGGCTGCCCCAGCTCCAGGAGCGTTTGGGCACCGCCCCCGGGGATGCCCAGGGAGGGATTGTTGGGGTGTCTGGGCAGGGCTTGGAATGGCACTGGGTGATCCTTGGGAAGCCCTGGCCACTCAGGGTGTTCCAGGATTCTCCCTGGTGGTTGGCACTCCCTGAAGCCCCAGCGTGTCCCTGGACACCCTGACCTGCAGAGCAGGATTCCTCATCCTGGTTTTTGGCCCTATTGCATCATTCCCTTTTAAGAGCCAAGAGTTCCAGTGCAACCAGCCAAGCAAATATTGCAGCACACACAGCCAGGACTGCATTTCCAGCCTCAGCCCCATCCAGGGCTGCATCCAAGACACTTCCCAGAGCATCCCAGCAAGTGAAGGGTGTGTTCACCTCCACATGAATGTCCTCCCGTCCTAAAAAAATGGTGTTTAATGAGTTGGGTTCTGCCAGGACCTTGCCAAGCCAGCCTCAGGCTCCACTCCTGTCCTCAGCATCTGTGGGGTTTTATGGGCATTGTCCTGTTGGTGTTCCCTGTTCCCATTCCCATCTCACAGACAGGATCCGTGGAATTCCAGAAGGGCTTGGGTTGGAAGGGACCTCCACAATCATTCCATGCCACCCCCTGCCATGTCTCCTATCCATGAGAAATTGTCACTTGTGGAAGGAATCACAACCCGATCCATCCTCGATGCTCCCCTGGGAAGCAGGAGAAGCACCTGGGAAGAGAATTTCCCTTCACAAACGCTCCTAACAACCCAACTCCTTTTCCAGGAAGCCACTTGGGGTTTTACTTTTAGCAGCTCTGCTGTGACACCTCCCTCCCCTCCCCAGCCCCTGCTCCGTGTTTTCCCCAGCACTTCCGGCAGAAAGTCAATAAACTTCCAATGAGAGAAACCTCGGAAGAGTTTCCTCAGGCTTTATTAGGTTGACAACGTGAAAAAATGTGTTACAGGTTGGATTTTAAACTCGCTGCATCCATGTAGGAAAGAATCTCATGGATATTCCCAGGAGAGGGCTTAAACCTGGAAACTGGAAGTGCTCAAAGATGCTCTGGGCCATCCTCCTGATCCTAGCCAGGCTTGGATCACTCCCAGGAGGATCTTCCTTAAGAAAATCTTGGAAAAAGCAACATTTGGAGACTCCCGTCAGTGCAGTCCTGGGATGGAGCAGGATAAAAGTGAAACTGAACCCTCTGGTTACCCCAATCCTGGCTGGATCCTGTGGGAGAAACGCAAACACTAAAATTCCAACTTGTTCTTCAAGGAGTCCCATAGAACCTGTGGAAACTTCAAGGTGAGGTTGGACAGGGCTTGGAGCAGCCTGGGATAGTGGAAGGTGTCCCTGCCCATGGCAGGGGTGGAATGAGATGGGATTTAAGGTCTCTTCCACTCAAACCATTCTGGGATTCTACTGGCAGCCAGAGAGGTGAAAAATTATAAAAAATCCTAAATTCAAGTGAAATATGGTGAATACTCAGGGATGGGTTTGATTTTGGAGTGGTGGGAAGCAGAACTTCAGAGCACCTCCATGGTCCTTTATGATTTCCAGCATTGATGCTTCCAGTTTGTCTCTGTTGGAGGCAAAAAGTTGGGATTTTCTCTGTTTCTGGAGCTCTCTGCCAGAATTTTGGCATTCCATGGGCACCAGTGTGGTGCTGTAGGGGGTGAGTCATTGGATCCACAGGAACACCCCAGGGATTTTCTGGGAAATGAACGCACAATTCCTTCATCCTTTGCAGAATATTGGCAGAGTCTTGATGCTGGCAAATTATAAAATGCCAAGGATCTTAAATCCCATCCCATTCCACCCCCTGCCATGGGCAGGGACACCTTCCACCATCCCAGGCTGCTCCAAGCCCATCCAACCTGGACACTTCCAGAGGTGGAATTCCACAGCTTCTCTGGGCACCCTGGGCCAGGTTTAGGGTCCAACCCTTAATCTGGGCATCCCATGTGGGTTAAAACATTCCAGAAACCCCACGAGGGTGCTCAGGAAAGTGGTGCCCCGTTAAAAATTTATTGACATTTGGCATATTTTGAAGATATTTAAAAGCACTAAAAGCAAATAACCAATTTTTTTTTAACTTTAACCCCTCTCAGAACAGAAAAGACTTCGAATATCCTTATTCTTACCAAAACCGTCGCTAGGTTTTTAACCTTCCCCTAATTTATTTTGGCACCGAAGAGAAACTGAAATCTGTGCTTTCACAAGAAAATTCAGCTCCTGAGCAGGGAGGTCTCACTCAGAATCCTGGGGACTTGGTGACCCTCCTGGTGTTGGCATCTCGGTGGCTCTGGAATCGGGATTTACACCAGGGCTGCGGAGCCGCTGATGATTCCTGACGTGTTCATTCGTCCTAAATCAGACTCTGCCTTGTTCGAGTTTCCTTTCCAGACATTTATGCAAATGCAGGGAGACAGGGATGGATTTAAAATGATTTTCCACGGTGGAAGATTAGCAGGAAGTGACAGAGTGCCACGGAAAACTGCTCCGGTGGAATTCCAGCCCGGGGAGGGGTGGGATGGGCAGCAGTGAGGAGAGGAAGGAACAGATTAAAGGGCTTTAGTTTTATCTTCGTTGCTGAAACGTTGATGGGCTTGGGGTGCTGGGGCTGTTTTGCAAGGTGGCTGTGACAGAATTAGAATGTAAAGGGATTTTATAGGAATTTACTGCCGGGTTTGGCTGTTCCCAGGGTGGAACTCCTCGTCCTGAGGCAGGAAACTTTTCCCATGTTTTTTTTCCAAGGACTGGATCCTGTAAAGTCTCTAAAGTGATAATTATCTTAATTATCTCTTGCTGGTGTGATTGAGTTTGTCTCTCTGGATATGGAGGGATGAACCAGCTTCAGGTTTGGATGGGGCTTGGAGCAACCTGGGATAGTGGAGGGAAATAAAAAGGGAAAAGGGAGCAGAGGGGAATAGTGGAGCTGTGGGAGTGGGTCCAGAGGAGCCATGGAGCTGCTCCAAGGGCTGGAGCCCCTCTGGAACCAGGCTGGGAGCAGCCGGGGGCAGTGGGAGGGGTCCCTGCCATGGCTGGGGTGGGATGGGGGGGATTTTGGCTGCAATATCCCATGGTCCAGAAGAGGAGCTGGGATCAGTCTGGGATGGGAGATTTGGGAGCCTTTGATGACTGTTGGTGCCAGCTCTCTCTCCTGTGCCGTATTTCCCACCCCAAAAGCCTTTGGAGCTCTGCAGAGCTGTGATTGCTTGGGCTGATCCCACAGCACGTGGGAGTCCTTCCCACACCCGTGGGGATTAACCCACGCTTCCCAGGGGCTGCTGAGGTGGGAAACGCTCTGATTACAGAGCTGACATCCCGGGATGGCTCCTGAGAATCCATTTGGGCCATTTTCCTTCGGCTGATTAAACCAGATGTGCGGGACATGTTTAATAAACTGCACAACAATCGGGATGATTCCCCAGGAAACCTGTGGAGAACGGATTAAGAGTTTAAAACTCCAGGAACTGGAGTCTTTGAAAGTGGTGTATTCTGGCAGGGGGACTAATTCCTGCTGTCACTGTGCTCCAGAAGAAACCTGGCAGATCCCACTGGCCTCATGCCTTGTGGTCTGGAAGGATAAACCCAAATCCAGTGCTTGGACACTGCAGATTCCTGGGATTCCAAGGATGGAAATGCTGCTGCTGGTGGGATGAGGGATGTGGTGGTGGTCAGGGCACCATGGGAGGTGCTCAGCACGGTCAGGTGGATGGGAAAACCTTCTTAATTAATGCATTGAGGCTAATTAAAGCCATCATTGCATCTCCTGCAAAATAAATCATTTGGGAATTGGATTTGGGAATGGGTGAGAAAAGGTTCTGCTGTGGGGCAGGAGGGCTTTGCTCCTTTACTCCAAACTGGTCCTGCTCCCATTTATCCCTTCCAGACTGCTTCCAACCATTCCCAACGTTGCTGGATGTGTATTTGTCCATTATCAAACTTCTGTTTTCCAAAGGGAAGCAGCCCAAGTGGAACAGGAATTCCAAGAAATGCTGCCCCAAAGCCAAGAGCAGGACTGGCCAACTCAGCCCCATCAGGGAGGGGCATTAAAGGAATGAAATTCCAAGGGAGCTCATTAGGAGACACAATTAGTGAGGAGAAGGATCCTTATTTGATATCCTCCAAATAAAAAGGGGTGGTTGGAGCTGTGGGTGAGGCCCTGGATAATTCATTCATTCTAGAGTTTGCATCCAGAAATCAGGAGGAGGAGATTAAAAACCTTGGAACTAGAAAAATCTGGCTTGGCATGGGCAGGAAAATCCCACTTTTCTCTGTTGTCCTGTCTCTGCTTCCATGGAGCCTCCCAGGCTGGTGCCTGGTGACATTCCTGGGGCAGGGATGTGGGGGAGCTCAGGGGAGGAGCGTGGGGTGAGCTGGAATGTTGGGAATGTGGGGCTGCTCCCACTGCAGGTGCCAGCAGGGCCGATCCAAGGACAGAGGTGTCCCTTGGACCTCCTACACAGGGGAAACACCCAACCCTGGTGCAGCCCAAATCCCTGTGGGAATGACATTCCCGTTTTCCCCTCGTGTCCCAGGTTGATCCCTGGGTGTAGTTCTGGCACAGGCAGAGCCTCCTTTGCCTTTCCCAGTGCTCAGGGAAGCTCCAGAGGAAGTTTTATCCAAGCATTTGTCTGCCTTTGATCCCATCCCACACTGACAGCAAGTGCCTGGAAAATCCTGCTGCATCCCAAAGCTTTTCCAACTGCAAACCCATTTGTTCCCTTGTTTTTTGGCTTCTGGAGAGGTTTGGTGCAGCATTCCCAGCTCGTTTCCACTCAGATGGCTGAATCAGCCTGCAGAGCCATCCTTAATTCTCCTTATTTCTCTATTTTTGTCAAAAGCCATATTTTTTTCTGCTGGAGGATGTCATCAGCTCTCCGTGTTCGCCCTGGCAGTTTATCCATTACCTCTGGAATTCGCCCTAGGGAAGGAATGGAACAGCTGAGTCTCCTGGAAAAAAAATATCTCACTAAACACACTTGGAATCAGATAAATGGGATTTTGTGCTCCTGCTTCCTTAATGCACTGCTCCCAATTTATCCAGCCCCAGCTCCAGCCTTAAGGGAGATCTACCACTCCATTCCAAGCCTCTGGAATGCAGCAGCAGGATAAACGGAGAGGAATGGCAGGGAAGGCAAACCAGGATTGTGGCTCATTTTGCTTTAGATAGAACATCTGTGCCTGGTGTTTTCCGGGGATTCCAGATTTTTTTTTTCCAGCAGAAAAGAGAGGTTGGAGTGGCTGAAGTGATTTCTGGATGTAAAAGGGTCAGGAGCCACTGGTGGTGTCAATCCCGTCCCCTCTGGAATGCAGTTCTGCTCCAAACCTCTGCTCTTGGAATGGTACAACTCTCTCCTAAATTATTTTGGATCAGGGAAGTTTCCCAGTTTGCACAAATCCCCTTTTGGAGTCTTTAGACTCCTCCCATTCCTCCTGGCAATTCCCAAAAGAATTTTGTCTCCCACATCTTCCCTGGTGGCTGGGTCACAGTGACATCCTCGGAGCCTCGGGGCAGGTGACAGCCTGGGAATGGGATGGGAGCAGGGAAACAGGGAAAGGTTTGTCTTGGAAAGGACCTCAAAAATCATCTCCTTCCACGGGAGCCTTTGGAAGAGTGGGAATGGAAATCCAGCAGCGCAGTGGGATTTTAAACATAAAATACAGACTGACTTCCACATTTCCCCTCTATTATCCCTGGATTCTCCAGCTTTTCCCTCATGAAACGCTTTTGTGGTGTGATTGTAATCCAGGGTCCTGTGGGAATGGGAATATTTGTAAGATTTATGATTCCTGTGGAATAAAATTCTCAAAGGAAGAGGGAGGAGAGCAGGAACAGCCCAGGGGTCACCTGTGGATCCTTCATTTAACTCTGCTCAGTTTCAGGGGGAAAATTCCTGTTCAGTTTGGGACAATTCCTACTGGACAATGCTGACCTTGGATTTGGGAAAACTCAGTCCCGCTGACCCTCAGACTTCTGGCTATTTCCTTATTCCTGCCTCAGTTTCCCAGATGGAAATAGGGATCAGAGTGTTTCATTTTAGCCATAAAGAGCCCTGGTGGGCTGGGGTAAAGGGAATTTTCTTCCTGGAGCTGCTCTGGGGCTGTGTTTGGATTTGTTCTGGGAACAAGGTTGATAATTCCAGGATGTTTTGGTGTCACTGAGCTCGCACAGACCCAAACCCCTGCTTCTGATCCCTCCAGGAAGGGACCCATGGAATTGGGTGGGGACAGCTGATCCCAAAGGGCTATCCCGGATCCCAGGGCATCGTGCTCAGCAGGGGATGGGGGAAAAGGAGCATTTGGGAAGAGTTTGGAATGATCTGGGAGGTGCTTTCCCACTTGTGCCACCCAGGGGATGCCTGAGCTCCTGCCTGCTCTGGGAAAGGGGGAATGAAATCCAGGTCTGGCTTTTCCTTTCTCTATTAAAGTGTCTTTACCTCAACCCATGATTTAGTCACCTTTCCCTCCCAGCTCTTTCCCAGTCCCACCAGGAAGGAGTCAGGGAGCAGCTGGGTGGAGCTGAACTTCCACCTGGAATTAAACCACGCCTCGGGGGGGTGCAGGAGACGCTGAATTCTAACTTTAAATCAGCTGAACGCAGCCAGATTTCGCTTTTCCTGCCAAAATCACCCTCAGTTCTCCGCTATTATTTATTGTTTCCACCACCCCAGGAGCTCATTAGCGCAGCTTTGACATCTCTGTCGTTAATTACAAGAGCAATAATTAATTGCTTTTCCTTAACCTGCTCCTCGTGCAGAGGATTCCTCTTGGCTGGGTTGTGCAGTGAATTAAAAACTGGATTTCCAGCAGCTGGGAATCATTTTTCCAGGGACCACTTGGCATGGAGCTGAGTGAACATTCCCGGGAGCAGGGCTGGGCTGGCAGTTCCTGCTGGAAGCTTTTCCCAGGCTGTGTTTTTAAATTCCAGAGCCTCGGGGCATCATCAGGAGCTCTCACTTCAGCTTTGTTATTTGAACTCCTCAGGGATGCCGGGCACGATGGAAAAGTCAAAATGATAAAGCCAGACCCAAAAGCAGAATGAAAATGAACCTTGAAAAACGTTCACCCGCAGGAAATGTTCTGCCCTCATCAAAAGAGGCGTCAGGACAACTCCAAGCTGTGCTCGGAGCGTTTCATCTCCTCAAAAGTTGGGATCCAGGTTCATTATTCCAACTGGGAGGGGAACTTCAGGCGGAATTATTTGACTTTCTGCTGGCAGGAGATGGAATTTTTGCCCTTGGTTTTGTCAGCTGCAGCCACAGCAACATTTTACCAATTTCTTTGGATTTTTGGCCTTCTCCTCTCTGCAAATGATGGATGGAAATTTGGGATAATCACAGGAATATCATCCCAGTGCTTTGATCCCTGAGCCAGAGCTTTGCTGCTGAATTCCAGCTGAATTCCAGCTCTGGATCAGCGCTGCAGCAAAGGAAGGGATCCTGCTGTTAATTACACTGGAGGGGGAAAATTCCTTGGCAATTGGGAACTTTCTAGGAATATTGAAGCTTTGCAAAGCCCTGTATGCACCTCCAGGGAGGGGTGGGAAGAAGCGATTTTATTTCTGGATGACACTGGATGAGGGGTTGGGATGGATTTTTGCTTCCCTGCAAAACCGAATTGAATCCTGTTTTATGTAAATTGATTTTTCTCTCCTGCATTGTCTCCTCTTCCAGAGGTTTCCATTCATCCCTTCTTTTTCCAGCCTTTACACAAAGGCATCCATCCCACAGGCAAGATTTCTCCCTGTGTTGTCATTCATTTATTTTTATCCTGATTTTTTTCCCAAGGAATTAATGCTTTCTCTGTTTAGAAGCCATCATGGAATCATGGAATGGTTTGGGTTGGAAAGGACCTCAAATCTCATCTCATTCCAACCCCTGCCACGGCCAGGGATACCTTCCACTATCCCAGGTTGCTTGGAATTATCCAAATAATTAAAACTTTGTTATGGACCCAAGTGGAAGAAAATTTAAGTTGTGCAAGAAAAGCATCCCTGGCTTTTTCTGGCTATTTTAGGACGAGGTTTGCCTGACTGGTGGAGTTGTTGGACTTAATTTATATTTAGTATTATCCCAAATCTTATCCCAAATCTTGAACTGCTAAAAAAATGCCTAAAAATCCCCTCTTTTCCCTCAGGATTGGAGAGGGAACATCAGCCACAGATTGGACAGGGATCATTGGGGCAATCCCAGCCCGGGCCCTGCCGTGGGATTTTCACATCAGTGGGATTTTACTGAGCCTGAGCCTCTTCTTCCCCTGCCCACATCAGGACGATGGGAAAGTTGTGATGGGGAAAAAAGACAGGAGGCACCAGACCTCCCTGCATTTGGGATTTGTCCCTAATTAGCTGCACTAATCAAGGATCTGGCTCTCCATTTGGAAGAAGCATCCCCTTTGCTTCAGTCTCTGCCGTTATTTTAACTGGGACTGACACAAATTAAACGGGAATTTGAACCGGAATTTAAACAGGAACTTAAACAGGAATTTGCCACCGATTGATTGTGTCAGGGGGGTTTTTTCCCCCCTCCCGAAGTCATCTTTAAAGATTCACTGTTATTAAACTAAATGCTGCCAGTTAAGTAAAGTCTTTGTTTTCCCGGACTCAGGAGAACGAGATCCAACCTAAATTAATCATGACTTAATTGACTGAGCTAATGCTGCTTCTCTCCAGCCCAGTGCACAGCAATATTCCTGCCTTCCCAAATCCTGGAAGAGAAGGATGAATGGGACATTGCTTGAACAGTATCAGCTTTTTTAGATCTTTGACACAACGTTTGGACTGGCAACAAAAGTTTTGATTTTCCTGGGATTAAATCCAGGAAATATTTGCAGTTAGGCAGCGGGAGGGAATGCCCCTTTTTGTCAGGAATATTAGAGCTGACTCCAATTTCTCCCGATTATCCTGTCTCAGTTTTTTCTCCGCCTGGACAAAAAGATTTATTTGGTTTTGCTGTTTCAAAGGCAAACCAGACATTAATTCAATTTACAGCAGGGTTCTCTCAGTGCACGGAGGAGAAAACGAAATGGGAGGAATCCCTAATGTGGGGATGGATTTGGTGGAGCTGGTGGGATCCTGGATGCCAGGAATTCTCCTCCAAAAGGCACCACTGTCAGGATCCAGCGAATTCAGGACATGGATTTTGGGTGTAACTGGGCACGAATTCTGGAGACAAATCCATCGCTTGTGTCCTACAGGTTGGAGCAGAGAATCTGGGGAAAGTTTGGGAATTCAAGGAGGGTTCTGGCTGCAGTGAGGCAGCAGCTCCAAAGAAAACAGCCTGGGAACTTTCACTTCTGTGTTTCTTGGGAATAGCTCCAGAAATCCTGGCAGACACAGCTTCTGCTCAGGAGGTTGTGGATTCACCATCCCTGGAAGTGTCCAAAGCCAGGCTGGAGCACCCTGGGGTGGTGGAAACCCCCTGGCAGGGATTTAATGGGATGAGTTTTAAGCTCCTTCCAACCCAAACCATTCCATGATTCCATGATTTTTTTTTCCTGGAGCCCATCCAGGCTCTAGCCAGCGCAGAGTCAGGGCGTGCGCATTCCTCACTCTCAGGGGGCATTAAATGAAAGAAATCCATGTCCCCTTTATCTTCATTGGAGCATCCTTCATACCTGGAAAATCTCATCCGGGGAAAAAAATTCCTCACCACATTCCCCAGGGATGGAAAACCCCTTTGTGGCACTTCCAGAGATGCACAAAAACATGAATGCATTAAAGACAAAAAACCCCATTAATGTCCCCAAAACATGGCTGCTCTTTAAACTGAATTTGCTGAAACAACAACCCCCAGCAGATGGAAAAGGTCTTGTGTTGGGGTTGCAGGGCTGGGTTTTTGGTAGCTGGGGCCACAGAGGTGGCTCCTGTGAGAAGCTGCTGGAAGCTTCCACCACGGCCGGCCGAGCCTGTGCCCGGTGGCTCGGAGGGTGGAGATGGCACTGGCCAAGGCTGGGCCAAGGAGAGAGGTTGGCAACGCCTCTGAGATGACAGATTTCAGAAGGAAATCAAAGCAAAGTCACAGAGTGTTTTCTTCTAGCCAGGGAAGAGGAGAACACGGGAGGGAAACAACAGGGAGACACCGAGGGACGTGGGGAAGGAGGGGCAGGAGGTGCTCCAGGAGCCAGAGCCGAGGTTCCTCTTCAGGCTGTGGTGGGACCGTGGTGAGGCAGCTCCTGGGGATCCAGGGGGATGCAGAGATCCACCCACAGCCCCTCGGGATCCACAGGGGATGCAGAGATCCCCCCACAGCCCCTCGGGATCCACAGGGGATGCAGAGATCCCCCCACAGCCCCTCGGGATCCACAGGGGATGCAGAGATCCCCCCACAGCCCCTCGGGATCCACAGGGGATGCAGAGATCCCCCCACAGCCCCTCGGGATCCACAGGGGATGCAGAGATCCCCCCACAGCCCCTCGGGATCCACAGGGGATGCAGAGATCCCCCCACAGCCCCTCGGGATCCACAGGGGATGCAGAGATCCCCCCACAGCCCCTCGGGATCCACAGGGGATGCAGAGATCCCCCCACAGCCCCTCGGGATCCACAGGGGATGCAGAGATCCCCCCACAGCCCCTCGGGATCCACAGGGGATGCAGAGATCCCCCCACAGCCCCTCGGGATCCACAGGGGATGCAGAGATCCCCCCACAGCCCCTCGGGATCCACAGGGGATGCAGAGATCCCCCCACAGCCCCTCGGGATCCACAGGGGATGCAGAGATCCCCCCACAGCCCCTCGGGATCCACAGGGGATGCAGAGATCCCCCCACAGCCCCTCGGGATCCACAGGGGATGCAGAGATCCCCCCACAGCCCCTCGGGATCCACAGGGGATGCAGAGATCCCCCCACAGCCCCTCGGGATCCACAGGGGATGCAGAGATCCCCCCACAGCCCCTCGGGATCCACAGGGGATGCAGAGATCCCCCCACAGCCCCTCGGGATCCACAGGGGATGCAGAGATCCCCCCACAGCCCCTCGGGATCCACAGGGGATGCAGAGATCCCCCCACAGCCCCTCGGGATCCACAGGGGATGCAGAGATCCCCCCACAGCCCAAGGAGGAATTCCCGATGGGCTCAGCCTCGGGCTCTCCTGTCTCTGGGCATTAATTGCTGACGGAGGTCCCACCCCACAGGAGGTGAGGTGAGAAAATTACGACTCAAAGAGGAAAAAGTGGAATTTACGAAGGCAAAGCCGCTTCCAGATATCTCGGAGGAGCTGGGAACTGTCAGCATGGCCAGGAAAAGCCTGGAATTGGATTGTAACTTAATAAAGGAGATCGGTTTTTAATTGAATGTCGGGGCTGTTGCCTTGACTGGGAACATCACAGCTCTTTAATTATGTTTTGTTTAAGAGAAGAGCAAATAAAATCCATTTATTCCCTGACAGAGAAAGGGGAGCTCATTTTTCTCAGCCATTTGGGAGACAACCCCCACACCTCGAGCCAATCTGGTAAAATAATGAGCTTAAATCACATTTTTAATTAAAAATGCTGCTTTTTTTATATAGCAAGGAATCCTATAAATCCTCACTGCCTTCTGTGGTTTTGGTGATTCCTAAACAATATATAGGGAGGAAAAGCTGTTTTTGGAGTCCCTTTTTTCCTACTGGAAATTCCCTCCCTGGCAGAGACTATCCCACCATTATCCAACAGGATCTCTGTGTGTTTCCAGCCCTTCCAACTTTGGCCACCTGACCCCACAAATGGGAAAAATATTCCTCGAGTTCTCCATATGGCCCTTGCTTTGGGGATATTGGCAGCACATTGCTACAAATTCCTTGGTTTTCCCAGGTTGGCTGCTCCATCTCCTTTCCCTCTGCTTTGCTGCCTTGACCCGAAATCCAGGGTGAAATTCTGGAGCTGTCTTCAGCTGGAATAAAGGAATAAACCTCCCATTTAAGTGCTGAATTTTCACGCCAGCCTTCCTTAAACACTCAAATCCTCTGAAATCCTTGAAAATGTTTTCTGTGTTGAGCAAAACATTCGATGTCGGGGCTGTTTTGATCTCCGTTGTTAAAGTCAGGAACGGGAGCATCAAAGATAAACTGGGAATGATCTCCTGCCTCCCTTGCATTGTTCCTCTTTGCAGAGTGATGATGTTTCTGAATTTTATTTATTTTTTTTGCTTTTTGCTCCTTTTTTTTCCTTGTGCTGCTTGCTCTGGGCTGGATTTTGGCATCAGAACAAAAGGGATGTGGTAAAAATTCCCTTTTCCCCATCAGGGAGAGAGCAGGAAAATGGCAAAATCAATAATTACTCCTTTCCATCACATTTGCTGCTTTTCCCCCACTGGAAAGATGAAAAGGAGAATAAAGGAGAGTCAGTTCCTGCTTTCCTCCTTTTGTGTTGCTGATAGACTTCCTTGTAAATTCTGGATTTTTATTTAATGGGANAAATCCCTTCAATCTCAAACCACTCTTTATGGCTTTAGAGGGAGCGTTTTTTAGGTCATTGACTTGTTCCTCAGGGTACCCCCAACAGCTCTGGGAAAGGTAAGTCCAAATTCTGGCACCCAGCCCTCTAAAATAAAATAAAATAAATAAATAAATAAATAAAATAAAATTAAATACAATGAAATAAAATGAAATAAAATATCATGATGATATTTTATCATGATATGATGGGATGATCCTGGTGGGTCCCTCCAACTCAGGATATTCCCAGTCTTGGCAAAGGAAAATGATGCAGACCCAGAGGGAGCTGCGGTACAACCTCACCTTGGACACTCCCAGTTCTCCAAGGGATGAGGATTCCTGCTCCTGGAGGGAAACCCCAGCTCTGAGTCAGAGTTTAGGGAACTTCCCTGGGAATGGGGACATCCCTTCCCATCTGGAAGCTGCTTTGCCTTCGTAAATTCCACTTTTTCCTCCTTGAGTCGGAATTTTCTCACCTCCTGTGGGGTGGGACCTCCATCAGCACTGTTGGTGCGGGTTGAGCTCTGGTGCTCTCCCCAAGGGTGGTGATGCCTTGGAATTCTTTGCTGTTCATTAAGCAGGAGATTTGTCCTGGTTAATTCTATCATCAGAATTGCTCTGCCCATAAGGACCAAGCTTTGCTCAATCCAATGGATTCAAAGCCCACATAAGAATATTTTATCCCTGATGCCATAAAGGTTTCCTCTGTAAGCACCAGATTTTTATATCCTGCAAACATCTTTAGGAATTACCAGAAAAATGCCATAAAAAATGCCTTTAAAATGCCATAAAAACACTCCTTAAATTAAAAATTGCACTGACTCGGTTCCTCCTTCCCGCAAACATTCCAGCAATAAACCCACGTTGGTGTTTACAGGATTTCCATCCCATAAATCTCTCATTTTTCATTATTTCCCCAATCCCAGAATTGTGTTTATCTATAACTCGCTGCATTTTAACAAAAGGCCTCACATTTATGGCAGTGTTGATAAGAATCAAGCTCAGAGAACAGTTTATAAACAAATTAACGATGTTACTGCAGGGAAAATTAATTGGGAATAAAAGTGGGATCTGTCAGAGGTCCACACTGACAGGTGCCTGGAAGCTGTGGTGCATTTTTCCATGGGTTTTTAAAAGGAAAATTAATTTAGGGCTTGATCAGCACTGAAAACAAAAATGATTCTGACACCAAAGTAACCACTGGAATTTCCTCTCTGTTCCCTTCATGCTGGCTGTTTTTTTCCCCAAATAATTTTGCACTGCCTGGGTCTGCCATGGATTATTCCAAAAGGCAGAAAATCTGGAAAAGAAAGTTTATTTTTGTGTTAATTTTAAACTGTGACAACAAAGTCGCCTGAAATTGTTTAAACCATTTTGAATTGACGCGACCAGAAGCTGAAGGAGCAAAATCAGGGCATTTTTCCAAGGTTATTTCCCAAAATCCAAAGCCAAATCCAAAGCCTGGGATGTGTGGTCACCACCTTGGAATCTGGGCGGCCTGTGGGGACAAAACCACCCTGCCCATCAGAAAATCCTGGAATTATTGAGCTTGGAAAATCCCTCCAGGACCACCGAGCCCCAGCTGTGCCCATCCCCACCCTGTCCCCAGCCCAGAGCTCTGAGTGCCACCTCCAGGAATTCCTTGGACACCCCCAGGGATGGGCACTCCAACCCTCCCTGGGCAGTTCCAAGGCCTGAGCACTTTTTCCAGGAAAAAATTCCTGCTGATGTTCAACCTGAACCTCCCGTGGTGCAACTCGAGGCCGTTGCCTCTTGTCCAACCCCAAATGTTGGTTCAGCACCTCCTTGATGGGCCTGACCCCATCACCCTGAGGGTGTAGTTCAAGATTATTAATTTTTTTTTTAAATTAATGGGGGGATGTTTTAATGTCATTTGTTTGCCAGTTGCATTTGCAACGAGAAAATGCACACACATTAAAAAAGAATTTCCCATTCTGAGTGTGTTTCTAATTTGGTTTTTTAATTTCTCCCTATGAGATGTTCCAATCACTAACCCAGCACTTCCAGTTTGGCATGCTGGGATTATTCCCCTCCCAGTTAAGAAGAGGTGCTGTGGTTTGCCCTGAGCATCACCACCAGAAAAAGCACCTTTATTTGCTGATTTAATGCCCTGCTCAGACCCATTTGATTTATTTATTTTATTTTTATATTTAATTGTCTCCTGTGCTCTGAGGCTCAAGGGGTTTAATTGCATTTAGGGGCTTGAATTCATTAAAAATTAGGATTTTAATCTAAAGGAAAGAACAGCTTCTTTAGGAGGGAAAGGTGGGGTCCTCTTGTACCTGATTGAGTCAGGATTGAATCCCAGAATTAATCCTAGAATTAATCCCAGAGTCATTAAGGTTGGAAGACCATCAAGACCATCAAGACCAAACTCCCCTACTCCCTCTAAACCCCGTTGAATTTCCACATCTCCTTGTTTTTTGAATTTTTCCAGGGATGGAGCCTCCCCCACCTCCCTGAACATCCTGTTCCATGTTCAACCACACTTCCAGGGAGGAAACTTTTCCTGATCTCCCACCTGAACTTCCCTGGGAGCATTTTGAGGCCCTTTCTCGTTGTCCTTTGTTGTGTGGAGGCAGAGCCCGACCCTCTGTCTGCACCCTCCTGTCTGGGGGTTCTTCCCCTGAGCCTCCTTCTCCTCTTGCTCCAGAGGGAGGAGGAGAAGGAAGGAGAAGGGAAGTGGGAATTGGGAGATTCCCACAACACTGAGGTTGGCTCCACGTTCTCCCAGCTGCCTGGAGATCACTCCTGCCTTAGAAATGTCCAGGAGAGACCTGGAGAAATCGAAGCAGAGCCGTGCAGAGCAAAATGAATTCAAGTTTCCAGAGAAACTCTGCGGAGTTCAGGAGGAGCTGAGGCAGGGAACCCAAAATCCTGATTTTTTTGTTCATCCATCCTGATGGACACAAGGGATGTGTTCCCAGGGACATTCCTGAGTGTTCCTGGGTGTTCCTGGAGGAGCCTCTGGGGCTGGGGCTCCTGCTGGGGGTGGGGACGGTGCCCGGTGGGTGAGCCCTTCCCTGCAGAGACACAATTCCAAGACACTGCCACATCTGTGGGCTTTGGCAAATCCCTCATGGATGGTGGGACACCAAAACCTCCCTGCCATTCCCTGGCCTGAAAATCCCCGATGAATTTCATCTTTTCTGATCAGCACCAAGCGATTTTTTGGGAACCAGCTGGGTTGTCCTTAATTCCAGGTGTTTATCGGTCCCATCCACCACCAGTGCCCCATCTGACAAATTCCCTTTCTTTTTCCTGCAGGATTTGTGTGTTTGAGGATCCTTGTGGGGATCTCCAGGGCAGGCTTGGAAGGGCAGCAGGATTTGCTCTGCCTGGGCTAAAGAAAGACATCAGGATGGAAATTCCTGCTTGGAATCTTTCCCTTTGCTCTCGTGTTGGAGTGGTTGGAGATTTCCCCTCCACTCGGCACTGGAGATGTTGCTTGGTTACCATTTCTGGTAGCATGGAGAAAGAATTAAATGACATTTCCATGTTAAATCTGGGCTGGAGGATTGCAGGAATTCCCACTGTGCATCAGAAATCCTCTCCTGAAAAAAGCTTAGATTCATCCCAGGAAATTTTATAAAATGCCCTTTGAAATTTATTTTATTTTATTTTATTTTATTTTATTTTATTTTATTTTATTTTATTTTATTTTATTTTATTTCTGGATTGGTTTCCTGCCCATTCCCTGAGCTGCCAGGGAATACCCACGGAACCAGAACTTGGAGGGGCAGGACCACCTCTTGCAGATTTTTTTCAGCCAAGCTCAGGGACTTTCCCATTTGTCTCTCAATAATTCTCAATTCCCAGCCTGTNATTTCATTTCATTTCATTTCATTTATTTTATTTTATTCATGCATTCCCCACATTGCTTTTCCTGGCCAAAAAAATTTCCAAGCCGGAACATTTTGTTGGCAAATCCCATTAACCTCAAACTTTAATCCTTGCTGCTGGGGCACACAAAATTCCAGTCACCATGCCAGTTATCCCTCCTTTTTGTGTCCAGCTCTGCAGAGCTCTGAACTCTCCCAGACTTGCCCACAGAATTCCTGATTAACTGCCTCAGGAAAGCAGCTCAGGCGGGAACTTCCGGGCCAAAAACCCACTTTGGAAGTGACTCCTGACTGTGCCAGGTGTGGGAGCAGAAAAATCAGGAATTTGAGGAGAAGGGCACAGATTCTGGGAAATTTGGGAAATGTGGGAAATGTGGGAAATCAATCTGGGAAATGTGGGGAATCAATCTGGGAAATCTGGGAAATGCAGGAAATGCGGGAAATCAATCTGGGAAATGTGGGAAATCAATCTGGGAAATGTGGGAAATCAATCTGGGAAATGCGGAAAATGTGGGAAATGTGGGAAATGTGGGAAATCAATCTGGGAAATGTGGGAAATGTGGGAAATCAATGTGGGCAACGTGGGCACTGTGGCGTTCTGCAGGGCTGTGTAATCGGAGAAAAGGTGAATTCCTGCACCTCACAATTTTCCTGGGCTGCCGCCTGACTGTTGGAAATCTCCCTGGCTTTAACCCCGGGAATGTTCGGTGCTGCCTGGAATTCCTCCCAGCTCCTCAATGCGGAGCTCTCCTGGAACTGCAGGAGGAACCAGAATGCCCCTCGGAGGGTGGNGGGAAATCAATCTGGGAAATGTGGGAAATCAATGTGGGAAATGTGGGAAATCAATGTGGGAAATGTGGGAAAGAAATCTGGGAAATGTGGGAAATGTGGGAAATCAATCTGGGAAATGTGGGAAATCAATCTGGGAAATGTGGGAAATGTGGGAAATCAATCTGGGAAATCTGGGAAATGTGGGAAATCTGGGAAATCAATCTGGGAAATGCGGGAAATGTGGGAAATCAATCTGGGAAATGTGGGAAATCAATCTGGGAAATGTGGGAAATGTGGGAAATCAATCTGGGAAATCTGGGAAATGTGGGAAATCAATGTGGGCAACGTGGGCACTGTGGCGTTCTGCAGGGCTGTGTAATCGGAGAAAAGGTGAATTCCTGCACCTCATAATTTTCCTGGGCTGCCGCCTGACTGTTGGAAATCTCCCTGGCTTTAACCCCGGGAATGTTCGGTGCTGCCTGGAATTCCTCCCAGCTCCTCAATGCGGAGCTCTCCTGGAACTGCAGGAGGAACCAGAATGCCCCTCGGAGGGTGGGATGACCAAAACCTTCTCCCTGTGTTTTTTATCCGAATTTTCCTCCCTCATTCCTTGTTCCATAAGGAACCGACTGGAACTGGGTTTGAATGACTTCCAAGTCCTTAACAAAAAAACCAAGAAAAATCTGGAAATTTTTGCTCTTGGAATTATTTAAACATAAAATTCCTTTTTTAATGTTTTTTTTTAGGTCTCCTTCAGAAGTGTTCCAGTTTTTGAGGGGGTTGTTCTGTAAGGAGGAGTATCCAGGCTTTTCCAGGAAGGAATTCCTGGCTGGGAGGGCCTGAAATAGAATTGCCAGAGCAGCTGTGGCTGCCCCTGGATCCCTGGCAGTGCCCAAGGCCAGGCTGGGCATTGGGGCTGGGAGCAGCCTGGCACAGGGGGAGGGGTCCCTGCCAGGGCAGGGGTGGGATGGGATGTGCTTCAAGCTCCCTCCCAATCCAAACCATTCCATGATTCCATGATTTTCTACTCTAAACCAGCTCTATTTCCCTTCCCTCATCCCAAATATATTTTCCAGCAGAATTAAAGTTGTTAAAAACCCGGAGCTTTTACTCAGAATGCTAAAAAAATTCAGCTGAGGAGGCAAAATCTGCCTCGCCTGTGATAAAAACCATTTTTGAGGATGTGGGACATGGAAACCACGTCACTCCAGCTTAGCTGGAGAACAATATCTGACAGTTTATGCAAGAGTTTGGGAAATTAATCCACAAAATTCATTGGTTTTATGTCTTTACATCCAGCAAATTGCAAGGGAAACTCCTGTTGGCTGCCGGGCCGCCCACGCTCGGCTCTGCTGAGCCCCAGCATGAATAAAGATGATCTCAGCTGAGCCTCCAAAAAACCTGGAAAACATTGGGGGAAAAACATTCAGGTGTTTGGGGAATGCGGGAATTTTGGGCTCTTTGTGGTGGTAAAGCTGAGTTTAAAGCACAAAACTGCCTCAGTTCTCTCCCTGCATCCCAAGGCTCAGCCCAGCTCCTCCTGGGAAGTTTCCCCTGGAATTTCTCCTGGAGCATTCCCAGGTAGGCATCCTACAGACCCCAGGTTGGTCTCCTAAGCTGGATTTTTCCTAAATATTCCATGGGAAGAGTTGATCTGTTTTGCTTTCATCACCCCCCTCCTTCCTCCACCCCTTGGCCATAAGAAGAAGCCGTTCCTGTTCTCCCTCTGGCCTCCAAAGCTCACGGGCTGAGCTTGGAAAATCAACAAATATCCTGACTCGTTGATTCCTGGCGAAATTCCCAAACTGGCCAATTCCAGGAGTGGGGATGTTTCTCAGGAAAACAGCATCTGCTGTGGCACAGCCATTCGTGGCTCTTAAGGAGCTGCCCCGTGGTTTTTAGGGAGATTTTGGTGCCAAGAAATCTATTTTCCAGACCTCAGCGGAGCATGGGGACATCCTGAATCCCAGCTGGGATGGAATTATTCCTTCAATCCCACCCAGAAAAGGTGACATTAATGCAGGAACGAGGAAATAAACAGGGACTGCCGGAAAAATGAGGGAGAGAACGAGGTGGAATGAAATAAAAGATTCCAGGCAGCTCCACAGCAAATCAGGAGCAGCTTTTAGTTCAATAGGCAGGAAACTGGGAGGTGATTCCTGCACTCCAAAGGGAGGCTGCACTCCTGATCCCCAGCAAGTTTGGGTCAAAATCACCCTCAGGTGGGACTTCTAAAATTGCAGCTTTTCATCATTCCATTGTGCTCACAGAATCCTGGAATCCTGAGGTTGGAAAAGATCTCCCAGACCATGGAATCCATTCCTGATGCCCACCTTGTCCCCAGCTCAGAGCACCGAGTGCCGCCTCCAGGAATTCCTTGGACACCCCCAGGGATGGGGACTCCAACCCTCCCTGGGCAGCCCCTGCCAAGGCCTCACCACCCTTTCCATTATGGCCATTAAAATTCAGTTTCCAGCAGGAATTTTCTGGAAAATTTTCCCAGTGTGGGTTTGGGAAGAAACTCCAACTGCTTTGTCTGGGGGTTCACTGTTGCACCTCACACATTCAGAGGTTCATGAAAAAATGAAAATTCTGATTATTCATGTGGACAGTGTGGAAAAGAGCTGCTTTGGAATTAAAATTCAGGGAGAAATTGGATTCCATAGCAGGATCTGCATCTGTATTCAACATTTGGGAAGGAGCTGTTCCAGGAGATCTCTGAATTCCATCAGGAAATCACGGAACAATAAAAACCTAAAAATAAAGGGAGAAAGGGACTTGATGAGAGCGATAAAGACTCAGCTCAGATCCACACAGACCTCCCAGAAAGATCATTTTTCCCAGATTTTTAGCCATTAATCCAATCCAAAGTTCTTTTTTGCCAGCCCTTCCCTGGGGTCGGCACTGGGAGCAGCCTCTCTCTGTCTTTGGTGTTTGTTTGTTCTTCTTTTCCTTTCTTTTCCCCCCCACTTGGCACAATCCTCAATTTCTGAAGGAATGAGCTGCTCCAGCCAGAGCAGCAGGGCTGGAATTCAGTTTATTTCTTATGGAACTGCCTGGAATTGCTCCTGGAAAACCAAATTGTTCCTGGCTGGTGCTCCCAGTTCATGGGAGCAAGGAAGAATTCCCAGGCAACTCCGTTTTTTTGTGTTTTGTGCGGAGCGTGACAGGAGCTCCTCGGGGATTTCCTGGGAGATAAATAAAAACGTTTTATTTGTAAGCCAATAATTTTAATTTTTCACTTTGTACCCGAGCACCAGAGCAACGCTCCAGGATTCCTTTCCCACGTTTTTCCTGGACTGAGGCTGGCCCAACCACGCACTCCCTGCAGCTGCAACACCTGAGGAGGTGCTGCTGCAATCAGGGAGGAAATGGCATTTTAATAATTGCCCTAATCAAAACCCCAGTATGCTCTGAGTTTACGAGCTGAGTGCTCCAATTAATCCCAGGAATCTGTAACAATTCCGACTTTAATTAATTAATTAAGCACCGATAACCATCAGTAGGAGCTGCAGGAGTGCTCAGAACTTGGTAAAAGGAGGATTTAGGCAGGGCTGGACTTGGATGCTCAGTAAAAAACCCCCAGAATTACTTGGAAAGATAAAAACGTTGGGATTCCTGACTCGTGTGAGGTTGATCTTTAAATTAGTGCTGAGAATGGACTTTAGGCTGAGCTCTGAGTTTGCTTAAGCTGCAAATATTGATGTGAACAGCTCGAGGTGTTTGCACAGCTGAAGGGCTGAGTTAGAGCTGGGAAATACAAAACTTGCATTCAACAGGTGCTTGAGTTGGCATTCCTAAAAAAAAATACGGGAAAGGAGCTCTCAAATCTGCTGGATTTACATTTTGCAGGAATAATCAAGGCTTACTTTGGAAAAATCCTGCATTTCAGTCAGGCCTGGAGCTGTTATTCCAAGATATTTCTATTTAAAATTGATATTTTTGAGTGCTTTCAGTTTGATGGTTTTGGTGCTGTGATCTGGCACTTGTGGGGAAATCCAGGCTTTTAGGTGTGCTTGGAATGCAGCTTGGAATTTTGGGGAATAAATGAGGAGAATACAGAATTCCAGAAGGGGTTGGGTGGGAAGGATCTCAAATCTCATCCCATTCCAGCCCTGCCAAGGGCAAGGACACCTCCAGCTATCTGAGATTGCTCAGGCTCCTTCCCCAAAATTTGGCACTTGGTTTTCCAGAGGATTTCTGCTCCTTGGGCACTTCCAAACTCCCTACACAGAAATCCATCCCCAATTTTTGTGCATCTTCCAAGATTGACATTTTGCTCATTAAGGACAATTCCTACAAATTTTGCAAACTGGGACTTTCCAGTTGATCCAAATCCAAGCCCTTTAATTCCAACTTCATCCCAAAAAACCCCCTGGATGTCCAAACTTTGACGGGCAGAGTCTGAGGCTTAAATATTGAACCTCAAAGCTGAAAAGAAACTTCTCTTTTCCCACTTTTTTGGATCTGTTTTTGCTCTCGGTCTCTGAAAAGAAAACAGAGCCGTCTGTCTGCTCCCAAAAAATGAGGTTTTAAACACCGGAATTCAGCGGATTTTGGGGCTGGAGCTTTATTTGGAAGTGACATTTAAACGTAGGTTGGGATTAGCAGCCTAAGACTGAGTGAAAGGCGGGTTTTTTTCCAGGTTTTTTCTTTCCTGGTTGACATAAACCTCTCCTGAAAATCCCTTTTCAGCCTCAGAGCTCTGCATACGAAATTCAGGCCCTCCCCAGTTCACACCGAGGAAATTTGGGGATTGGATTTCCATCCCAGGAACTGCTTGCTGTTCATTTGGATGCTAATTCCAACAAATCCAAAAGCCTGATGGTTTTCTTTCTGGAACTGATCTTTTTGAATAATGAACTTTCCACTTGGTGCCTCTTCCCACCCTTAGGAAAATCTGTGTTGGGAGATTGCACAAGGACAGGATTGGTGGATTTGGGAATTTTGCAGCTTTTCCAGTTGATTTCAAACCACAAAATCCCACCTTTAATCTTTCCCAGGCAGGAATAATCCCAAAAATTTGGATATAATAACTTTTCTCTTTCTGGGGCATGAAAATAAAAGTATCCCTTGGGAAAAACCCCAAAATTCAGTTAAAGATCAACCTTAAAAGTGATTTTTAAGTATCTTTAGGAAGTTGTGATGTTGATTGATGCTCATAAATCTCCCATTTTCAAACTTGGGGTTTATAGATGGATTTGCCACCATTTGGAACCTTTTCCAGGAATATCCAGGATATTCCAGCAAGGAATCCTGCAGTGGGATCTGCAGGAAAACCAGGAATCCGCAGGAGTAGGGAATTAATGGAATGTGGGAGCAGGAGCCAGAGCTGCTCTGCTGGGCAACAGAAAATTTTGAGGGCTCATTTTCCTGCTATTTTAGGATGAATTTTTGGTACTTTGAGGGATATTATTCCCAAATTCCCACACCATTCCCTGTATTTCTGGAATTTTCTCCCGACTCCTGATGCTCTGGGTTGTTTCAGTCACTGACATTGACACAGCAGTGATTTTATTTGTGTTCCTCCTGCACCATTTAAATTTGTGTTTATCAGGTGAGACCAAAGAGATTTTAGAAATATTTCAGAATAAATAGTTATATCTTAATTTTTACATTTTTCATATTTTAATAATTCTAAGAGTCCATAAATGCTTAGATTTTAAAATGGATTTTGTGATAAATTTGATAAATTTAAAAATGTCAAGCATGTGTCCTCTGAGCTCCTCTGTTAACCTGAGAGCAAAGATTTTAACTCAGGGAACAAAAAGATATGGAAAAAAATTCCTGATGGATATGGGAAAAATTATGTCCACAGGCAAAATTCTCATTAAAAAAAAAACCAAAACATTTTGTCCAATATTCCAACATTTTATCTTTTTTTTTTTTCAGCCTGGAATACGGAATAGCTTAAAATTACCCTAAACCTGGAACTGGGCAATTTGGTTTTTTGGGGATTCCAATATGAACAGGCCCCCAAATTCTCAGGAATCAGACTGTTCCCAGCAATCCCAGCCTGCTGCATGATTTAATTTTTTATGCAGTAAAGAATAATAAATAAATTCCAATAAAAAGCATCAATTCTGTGAGAAAAAGCTGCTTTTAATCACAAGATTATTAAAAAGCAACGTGGCCTTGACAAGTGAATTCTTAACTCTGTCCCTCTCCTGCCTCCAGAGCTGGAATCCTCTCCCTTGTAGTTTTTGGAGGCTTTTGACTTCACTAATTATGATTTTAAGTAATTAAAATGGAATTAAAACCCGCTAATGCCGGATCTTAATGCACACCAGGATTGGGGAGCACGGCCCCAATTTGCCTTCCTGTAAATCCTCTCGTTAGCAAAACAAATGCAAATTATCTTGGCATGGGGAGCCCTGGATGCTGAATTTGGGATTTGAGGAGGGATGTGGAAACTTTGGAGGTCCTTCCAGAAAGGAGTTGGTTCATTCCAGGAGCAGAATCTTCCTGGTGGAGCTCATGGGAAATTTAGTGGGTTTTTTTTTATTTTTGATTTGCTGTTGATATCTCACCAAGGGATTAAGGAATCGTGGAATGATTTGGGATGGAAGGGAGCTGAAATCCCATCCAGTCCCTCCCACCGTGCCAGGCTGCTCCCAGGGATCCAGGGGCAGCCACAGCTGCTCTGGGAATTCAATTCCAGGCCCTCCTCACCCTCCCAGCCAGGAATTCCTCCCCAATACTCCCATCCATCCCTGCCCTGTGGCAGTGGGAAGCCTTTCCCCTCATCCTGTCCTGCTTGTTCCAGACTGGCCAGACTTTCCAGGGAAAAATCTTTCCAATATCCAGCCTATATTTTCTCTGCTGTACGAGCTCCCCGTTTCCCCCAGTCATGGGACCCTTCCCCTGCATGTTCCAAGTTTCTTCCCTGGAAAGGCACTGGAAGAGGTTGGAATTCCCATCCCTGGAGGGATTTCAAATCCCTGTGGATGTGGCACTTGGGGACATGGGCCAGTGGTGGCCTTGGCAGTGCTGGGAATGGCTGAACTCTGATCTCGGAGGGCTTTTCCAACCTCAGCAATTCCATGATTCTGTAGAGTTCCCCATTTTTTCATCATTAAATTCTCCTCACTTAATTAACCCTGGGATTGTGACCTGCCCTAAAGGCCCTTCCTTAACACTGGGCATTCCAATGAAATAAATACAAAAACATTGGAATTTTGTGCACTTAGCAGGGGAATTTTAGGATCCAGGGCAGAGCTGAGCCTTATTCCAAAGGGCACTCCTGCAAATCCCCTCAGCATTTACCCTGGAACAGGAATTGCTTCCAAAGGCAGCTGCCTTTAGCAGCTGTTGTTAAAATTCCCAGGATTTATTTTGGCTTTTCCAACTGCAAACATCCCATTATCCCATCTTTCTGCTCTGCAAAAAATAAAACAGTTATGGAGGCAGGCCCCTGCCTTTGCAGCTGAGTAACCGGGGGGCTCGGAGAGTGCCGGGAAAAGGGGAAAACCGGAATTTTTAACAGGAAATATCCTGGAAAGATGTTCCTGGAGCTGTGGGAAGACACTTGGAGCCTCAAGCTTTGCTCAGGGATTCAGCAGACAAAGCACTGGCTTTCCCCATGGTGTCAGACTGTCAGGGAGAGCGGATTTGTTGGAACTGAAACTTCACGGAACGATGCCCTTTTATTTATCTTTTTTTTTGTCGTTCGGGTCGGCAAAAAATTTAATGGGAGAAATTTTCTGTTTGGAGCAGATTAAGAGTGGAATTTTGAGGAGAAAAATGGTTTTAACGAGGCTGTTGAGGAAGGGGAGGTCTGAGATTGGTGGTGTTGGAACCCAACCGAAACTTCATGGAAACCTGAGCTCTGGGATGGCCCTGCTGGTGGCCCAGGTGACCTCCTGTGGTCCCTTCCAGCCTGACAGGTGGCAGGACAAAGGGAATGGCTTGGAACTGAAAGAGAACAGGTTTAGGTGGGATATTAGGAAGGCATTCCTGGCTAGGAGGGTGGGGAAGGGCTGGGATGGAGTTCCCCAAGGAGTTGTGGCTGCCCCTGGATGCCTGGAAGTGTCCAAGGCCAGGTTGGAGCAGCCTGGGATAGTGGGAAGTGTCCCTGCCCATGGCAGGGGTGGAATTGGATGATCTTCAACATTTTTTCCATTCCAATCCATTTCTAGGGTTATATTTTATTATTTTCCTTAGGATTGGCCCCAGACACCTCATCCTTAATTTTCCCAGACCTCCACACAACCATTCCAGACCCTTGAACTTGCTTGGAGTGTTGAGCTGTGGTAAAAATGTCCAAGAAATTCTCAAGAACAGCTTGGAATTCTACCAAGCCACTGGAACACCAGGAATCTTCTCTGGGAGCAAACACAGGTTGTTTATCCTGCTTGGCATCCAGCTGGATTTGCCACCTGTGGATCTCAGCTTGTCCCAAGCCCTCGGAGAAAGATTTTCCTGGGATTGGTCTCGGGGCAAGCTCCTTCCTTTTGTTCTTTTCCAATTCCTTCTGATAAGCATCTGAGATGGATGGTGCAACAAAAGAAGCCCCATTCAATCCTTTAAAATAACCCTTCAATCCTTTAAAAAATGAACATTCAGGCTGTTTTCCAAAGGAGGGTGAAAAGTAGGGAAAGAAATATGATAGGGAAGACATTAAAACAAATGGCCAGCAATTACAGATTCACTTTTTATTCTCTGCAATCACCGTTCCAGAGGGTTTGAACACGCTTTGAAATGGAATATCTGGCCTAGGAAATCTCTCCCAAATTTCCCCTGATTGCAGGCTGTGTCCTTGACGGATGATTCAGGATGGAAATGCCAATTTTTTTTGCGGATCTGTGACCGCTTGTTCAGGTTTTCTGCTACATGAAGGGGCCATGTGAGAGATTTGCTGCCTTTTCCTTACTTGTTTTTTTTTTTTCCCCTGCTTTTTAAAAAAAGATTGGATTATGGGGAGGTTACCAAAGGTTTCCAAGAGAAATGGGAGCTGTTGTTTCCCGAGTAAATAGTGGCAGCCCCTGGAGTGTCCTCACCTGCAGGGAGCTGTTTATGCACTCCACAGCTTTGTTATTTATTATTTTCACAGAACCCCAGGGCTTTTTGAACCGGGGTTAACATTTCCAATTTACCAGCAGCTCAACGTGCATTAAAATGCACAAAAATAACAAAAAAAACAAGATAAAAAAAAAATAAAACCCAAGGAAAAGCTGAATATTTGAGGCTAATTAAGTGTGGGTTGCTCCTGGTTTTAGCTCTGGATTTAAACATTTTTGTGCTTTCAGCTCATGACTCAGCCATGTGCTGTCATGGGGTGGCTCAGCAAAATATTTCCTGCCCAAAACATGGAAATCCAGGAGAAGGGGGTGTCCTGGGAGGATTTTGGTGGCTTCTTGGTTTTTATTTTTCCCTCTACTCCTTTTTCCCGGTGGATCTCCCAAATTCCCTGCCAAATTCCCTGATCTGCAGCCAAACCCTCCCCTGGCACAGCTCCAGTCACTCCCTTGGGTCAGCAATGCTGACCAGTGCCTTGTGGAGTGTCCATCCTTGGCTTTGCTCTTTTCATGGGAGCTTCCTTAAATTCCACATGCACAGGGGTGTTTATCCCACCCCCAAGGGCTTCTCTCCCCTCCCAGGTGACTCTGCTTCCCCCCTGCCCCTGTGCAGGTCCCATCTGGGCTCCTGTTTGCAGCTCTGATCCCCAAATCCAGCGCCGCGCTCCCATTGCAATCCCTGTTCCCACTGGTGGGGTGATCCAGGCTCTGCTCCCAGCTGCCCTCAGCCATGGAAGTGCTCCAGCTGTCCCTGGGGGCACAGCCAGCCTCTGACTCAGCCCTCTTCCACAAAAAAACCTTTTACGGATGGTTTTCTGTCTTCCAAGAGGCCTGCAGGGAATGGCTCATTCCATTGGAGCCAGCGGGACAGGGACAGGCTCCAACCAGGCACAGGGAGAGGAGGGTTTTGTCTCTAGAATTCCAGGGAAAAGCCAGATTCCAGGTGTTTATTGGTGAAGGTGATGCTTTGGAGCCTGCTGGCTGCTTTTCCTTAAGTTTTGGGGTTTTTTTTTTGAGGAAAATCCTGCATTTCGAGGGTAGGAAGAGCCCAAAGTGTCACCTCTGAGTGGCTCCACAGGGACATCTAAGCTGGCTCTTGTGTTAACACCAGGAGGACGATGGCAATGATTTCCTCCTTCCCTTCTTTTGGTGTCTCTGTGGGATTGGGCCCTGTCCCAGGAGGGTTTGGCTTTGTTAGGCCTGGCCTAGCTAAGCTGATGATCCTGCAGTGTAATGGAAGATTCTTAGGCCACACATTTCAGGAGATTCTGGATGCTCAGGGGTCCCTCAGATCCACCTCAGACTGGTGATAAAGCAAAAAAAGCCAAATTTTGGCTGTCATCAGCATTTCCCTGTTTTTAATGAAACTGATTTTTCCCCCCCTAAACCCCCCAAATTAATTCAATTTAGTGCACAGGAGGTTGTTGGTTTTGGGAAGAAGGAATTAGCTCTGAGGAAATCAAATGGCTGAGCTTGTGGGGGCTCCCTTAAAGGCAGAAAATGCCCTGAATTCCTGGACAATTCCTTCAAATCCAGAATAAGTAGCTTGATTTTTCCAGGATGTCTTCCTAAGTTTGGGCTGCTGCTGCAGTTCTTCCCAGGGAAACTCCAGGGAAAGCTTTTCCTTGGCTGCCACCTTGTCTTGCCCTCGGAGTTCTTGCTCAGCCAAGCTGCCAGCTCAGCTTTTCTCTGGTTTAGATGAGTCTTGGACTTGGGATTTGAGCTCGACCTGGAATCAGAATTTCCAAAATCAGGGATCGATTCCCATCGAGTTGGAATTTAGCACAAATGGAGCTTTTAAAATGTGGCCCAGGAATCACCTTTGGCTGCAGAAGCTCAAGAAATGGGATCTCTTTCCTTAAAAACCCAAGGAAAAGACATTAAATGAGATTTTGACTTCCATGTTTTCCCAAAATTTTTCAGATTTGCTCCCCAAGGAATTGTTTATCCAAAAGACATAAAATATTTACATTTCCTGACCACCCTGCAAGGAAATCCTGAAGTAAACAGAATTAGAATTCTATTTTCCAGCCTTTATCACACCTGGAAGTGAATCCAATCCTAGAGCAGGGAATGAGAGGGTACAAAGCAAAATCCAGGGTTTTTTTTCCTTTTCTTATTTCAAAGGAATGATGTTCCCTGGCACTGCTGTGTGGTCCATGCTCCCTTTGTTGAGCTGCAGGAGAATTCCAGAACTTCCCAGAATGGATTTTCCACTCAACATCCCAGCTGAAATTGTGGAATTGTGCTGAAAGCAGTTATTGCCTGAATTTTCAGGGATAAATGGAAGCAGAATCCTGTCAGCTGCTTTTGGCTGTTGCTTCTGGTTTTATTTTGTTCAGATATTCCAGAATCCAGCTTTTTGCTGGATCCACAGGATCCCAGGACACAAATATTCCCCTTCCCACTCCTTGGAATAATTTAACCACTCTTAAATTGATTTAGAAATGAAAGGCAGGGATTGAGTGGAGTTGGTGTCCAAGATGTGCCTAAATCTTGGAGTCACGGAATGGTTTGGGATGGAAAGGACAGAAAGGTCACAATTCCACCCCTGCCATGGGCAGGGACACCTTCCACTATCCCAGGTTGTTCCAGCCCGGCCTTGGGCACTGCCAGGGATCCAGGGGCAGCCACAGCTGCTCTGGGCACCCTGTGCCAGGGCCTGCCCACCCTCCCAGCCAGTAATTCCTTCCCAATATCCAACCTAACCCTCTCCTCTTTTAGTTTAAAGGAGTTTTGGGAATGTTTATGCTGGAAAAGGAGGTTTCATCCCCAAAAGGCCATGCTAGGACAAGGAGCAGAATTCCTGCAGGGAATGCACGGAGCAAAAACAGCTGGATAAGAAGCAGGGATGGATCAGTTTTGTGAGGAAAAATTCCCTTTTGTTCAATATTCCATTTTTCCTCCTCCATCCGAGTGCCTTTCTCCTTCACTGCTCTTTTTATTTTTTCCCACAGCTCTGCATTCCTTTGATTTTTTTCCCCCTCTCTTATCGAAGGAAAGGTCCAACAAAAAGAGCGGCTCCCACTCGAGTGCTTGGCCTGCAAGGGCCGCTTTTGGATTCTGGGCACAAGGAAATCACTCCTGGCCATTTGTCAGGATCTGAAATGCATCCTTGACCCCTCTGGAAAAGCCACAAAAAAGTCACAAAAATCTGCTCCTGTTTGTCCTTTTCTTCCCAGTTCAGTCCCAGGTTTTACATTTTTATTCTGTTTTTTTTTTTTTTTTTCTTAAGGAATCCCAGCCTGGGAATGCTCAAGGCAGGAGAAGAAGAAGCTCTGGGTGAAGTTTCCTTTGGAATTGTCCACAGGGGGATTTAATTCATCAAGGAAGGGGGGAAAAATAATTGTGAAAGCATTCCCTGCTGCTGCTGAGCTCAGGGAAAGGGTGAAGCCCAGGAGAGGCGATCCTGGCACGGAATTTGTGTGAGGAAACGAGGAATTGTGGATTTTCTATGGATATCTTTACTCCAAGGGTGGGGAGGCTCTGGCACAGAGTCCCAGAGAAGCTGTGGCTGCTCTTGGATCCCTGGAAATGTCCAGGGCCAGGCTGGATGGGGCTCGGAGCAGCCTGGGACAGTGGGAGGTGTGGGACGGGGTGGGATTTACGGTCCCTTCCACCCCAAAGCATGCCAGGATTCCCTGACTTGCAGGGACCATTCCGACTTCCTTTTCCTGAGGTGTTTGCAATAAAAAATGTGCAATACAACTGTTCCAGCCCAACTGACTCTGGTTTTCCCTATCTTTTCCTAAAGATTTGGGAACATCTCCTGCTGTGCTGCTAAAACAGAAACTTAGAAGAACCACGGATGTCTAAAGAGATTTGTTTGGCTGGCTGTTTTTCCCTGGAGTTTTTTGTTGATTTGTGATTTTTTAAGCTGTGTTGAGACCAAGCTTAACTATAACTCCTCCTGTAACCAACCCTCTCCTGTGAGGCCGACGCTCATCCTTACGGAATGACTTAATTTCCCAGTTTACCATTCCCACTGCCCTTGTGGAAGGTTTTGATGAAACAGGATATAAAAAAAATCCTTATTTGAACAAGCAACGCTTTCCTGGGCACGTTTTGGATCATCCAGGGCATAAAAAAGGAATAAATCAGGAAATTGAAACCCCTCAGAAGTGCTAAAAGCTGTTTTTTAGGGGCTGGATAAGCACTTGGAGGTTTTATTGGCAGCAAAATCATCATTTTGGGATACTTGGGATTCATCTGATGGTAAAAGCAGAAAGAGTCTCGTGAGCTTTTATTTTAGGATGAGATCAATCTGAAAAAATATTGGGAGTGAAGGGGATAGATCCATATCTTATCTGGAATTTCCTGGGTCTAAAGGAGTTGTTGGCATCTTTTCAAATCCCCTGAAATGCAAATTTGTGCCTTTGGGGAAATAAAAATGAAATGTGGTAATGGAGCTATCCCCTTTCCTGGAGTTATTTACAGAGAGAGGGTGAAAGCCTTTTTGTTACCTCTCAGCAGGAAAAATGGGAGGCTCAGACCGTGGAAAGATTCGCAGCAAAGTTCTTGAATTCCTGGGATTTCGGAAGGTTTTTAGCCAGGAATGAGAAGCAGGAACCCTTTTGCTGGAGGAGTCTCGTACTCTGGTTGAAAGGAGAAGGAAATTCATCTCTTCACTCACATTTCACACCTGAGGCAGCAGTGATTTACCAAAACATGGATATTGATCTAATATCAACCCCCATGGGAGACCATTCAGAGATAGGAAGTGCTCCTTTATTGCTGCCAGTCAGGTGCCTGCAGTCCTTTCCAAACACTCAGTGTCCAGATACAGACAAAACCCGAGTCTATTTATCTACAAAAGGTGTGAATAATCCAAATACAGATGCATATTCAGATCAGTCACACCTCCCGTCCCCGCTTCCTGTGCTAATTAGCTGTAATGACACTGGGCATGCGTGGTACTGTCTCTAAATTGAGTTGGTGGGAGTTTTTAATTGGGTGGGGGTCTTGATGATGAAGGCTACGTAGTTCTTCCTCAGTTTGACCTTTTTACTTTCCAATATAAATGACTTTTGGGGGTCATCCAACTCCTCCCTTGTGACTTTTGAATAGGTTTTTCAGATGGGAAAAATTAGCAATTTTCCCCATTTCTTTAGATCTACCTATCAGTGTCTTCTGGTTCTAATGATAAACACAGCTAAGCAAATGCAAGAAGACAAGTAATTAATAATGTGTAACTCAACAGCTTAGTTCTAACTTAGCTCTTATTAACTCTTCATTCGTCCCAGGTGATTTTATCTCCTCTAACTAATTCAAACAAAACTAATCTTTGACTAAAATCTTAAAGTCTTAATGTTTCCTCATATTTTTGTAAAGCCTGTGCTTCAGCAGGAGGGAGCTCTTTTTATCAGTTTGCTGTATTTTATTTCCTCTTTTCCTCCAGGTTTGTATTTTATTCCGACATAAAGTGGGATCAAACCCACGGAATGCTGTTGATACAAGGAATTAACTGCAGGGTTTATGGGGTTAATTTATTCTGAAGGTTATGGTGATTGGGGGGTGGGGGTGGGATTTGTGGGTTTCTAGCCAGGAAAAAGAGCCTAGTTGGCAAAATCCCACCTGGAATTATTTTCTAGATGATGTGGGATGGCAGGGACACCTCCCCCTGCCCCAGGCTGCTCCCAGCCCCAATGTCCAGCCTGGCCTTGGGCACTGCCAGGGATCCAGGGGCAGCCACAGCTGCTCTGGCAATTCCAGCCCAGCCCCTCCCCACCCTCCCAGCCAGCAATTCCCAATTCCCAGGATCCCAGCCAGCCCTGCCCTCTGGCACTGGGAAGCCATTCCCTGTGTCTTGTCCCTCCAGCCCTTGTCCGAAGTCCTTCCAGCTTTTTCCTGACTGGTTCTGGGAATATTTGTATTTTTTCAGATGCTGACTTCATCAGAATTCTCAATTTTTGCCTTATTAAGACCCAGATAATTACATTTTAAGAGATAAATACTCCAATCCTGGTTCTCACAGCTCCAATCCCTGAGCGAGGCTGCGCCGGTGTCACCTCGATTCCTGCAGGCCTGAGTTGTGTGAGCGTCGTTGGGGGAGGTGAAAATCAGATTTTTGTTATTTTCTTGGAGTGAAACCGAGGAGTTTTCACTGAGAGAGAAAACAGTACCCAGTTTGGTGCTTGTGGTGAAAATGAAATTTAAAAGAAAGATCTAAAAAAGAAAAGTTTCACTTCTGCTCTGGTAGTGTTGGAGTTTGGATTTTGGCATTTTCAGTGTAGGAAATTCGGACAGTTTGTAATGCAGGATTTTCCTTGGAATGTTGTTTACTTCAAAAGCTGTATTTTTGTTGGAAAATGGAGTTGGATGGCAAATCCTGGCTCCCAGTGAGGGAATTTTTACAGGGGCGTGGAGTGAGAAGAGAGGGGGGAATGGTCTCAAATTAAAAGAGGGCAGGGATGGGTGGGATATTGGGAATTGGGAATTCCTGACTGGGAGGGGGGGGAGGGGCTGGGCTGGAATTGCCAGAGCAGCTGTGGCTGCCCCTGGATCCCTGGCAGTGCCCAAGGCCAGGCTGGACATTGGGGCTGGGAGCAGCCTGGGACAGGGGGAGGTGTCCCTGCCATGGCAGGGGTGGGATGGGTGGGATTTAAATCCCTTCCCACCCAAACGTGGAATTCTGTGAAGTTTTTCCTGAGCTCCAGCTCCCAACCCTGCAGGATGCTCAGGGGGGTTTAGGGATGGACATTCTTCCAAACCTCCAATTTTGGGAACAGGAGCAGCTTCATGTATTGGATCCCACCTGGGGACAATCCCTTGCTCAAGGCTCATGAGGAGGAGGAGGAAGAGAAGGAAATCAGAAGAGGGGGCTTGGCCTCCAGAGGAACCTCAGGAGATGATTCCTTCTTTTCTGAAATCCAAGGAAAAGCGTGGAGAGTCTGGATGAGACAATTCCTTCCTTTCATGCCCAACCGAAACACCGGGAGCTCCTTTTGTCAGCTGAGCAACTCTTTCGTTGTGCTCCCCACCAAATTCCAAATGAATCCGATAACGAGGGCCATTAAAATCATTTTTATCCAGGATAATAAATGAATCAAACAATGGAACATCTCCAGGATTATTGCTGCAGGATGCCCCCTTCCCAAGGATGCCTTTAAGGAGGCTCAGGATCCACAGCTGCCCTTGGAAAACCCCGTCTCAGTTGGATTCTCTGGAAAAGCATCACGTCCCTGAAATACTGAAGTTATTTCAGTAAGTCCTACTCAATGTGGCATCAGTGGCTCGGGCACCTCGTGCTCCATGAATAATGGAAATCAGGATTCTGCCGTGTTTACTGGGAAAAAAGCACAGCATTAGTGGGGCTGGCTGCCCCCTGTCCTTTGGGAATCCTCCTGCAGCCACCTCTCTCTCTCTCGGCTTTTCCAAGGGGGAAATGATTCTTATTCCTCTGGAAGTTTCAAAGCTGTGGCAGCTCCAGCTACTACAACACAGGGAAGGTTCTAACCACCAAAACCCTCCTAAAAACACAGGGAATGAGCTCCTGGAAAAGGGGTTTCTCCTGCTCTGGGAATGCAGCCCCAGCCCCACGTTGAGCTCAGAGCTCTGCCTAAATTCTGGTTGGAAATAAAACTGGTTGGAATATTTGTGTCCTGGGAGCCTGTGGATCCAGCAAAAAGCTGGATTCTGGAATATCTGAACAAAATAAAACCAGAAGCAACAGCCAAAAGCAGCTGACAGGATTCTGCTTCCATTTATCCCTGAAAATAAAACTGGAAGGGAATATAAAGAGCTTAAATGGTGAGCACAGAGGATGGGAAGTAACGGAGATTCCGGAGGTACCGGAGGGAACTCGGCAGGCAGAGGAAACAGTGGGAAGGCTGAAGCCACCAGACATGGAAATGATCCCAAAATTCCAGGATGGTCAGGCTGGAATGGAACACATCTGGTCCCACTCCCTGCTGCAGCACACGATGGTGTCCAGACACCTCTGGAATACCCTCAGGGAGGAGACTCCACCCCCTCTCTGGGATCTGTTCAGTGCCCAGGGCAGAAGTTCTGCCTCCTGTGCAGGGGGAATTCCTGGGACCAGCCCCTGCCCATTCCTCCGGTGCCATTCCTGGCCCCATGGAGCGGAGCCAGGAATGAGATCCCATTATCCCAGCACTGCCAAGGCCACCTCTGCCCATGTCCCCAGGTGCCCTTTGTTGTGTTAAATCCAACAAGAATTTGTTGTGGAGACCCAACCCGTGTTACTCCCTGATGGGGACAGTGGAGAAATCTTCCTTTCAAAAAGCTCTGAGATTCCAGCAGAGCTCCCAAAATATTTTCCTGACAAAATGGCTCCTGGAGAGGTGGTTCAGAGGGTTTGTTTGCTGCTGAAATAAAACCCCAAGCCCTGCAGCCCATAATTAGAGGTAAACAACCAGTGGGAATAAAAATCTCTTCAATTATCCCACGCTGAGCACGAGGAAATGTGGGAATATCAACAACCCTGGAGCTGCAGACTCCGTGTTCCCGGGCATTCGCTGAGGGTGCTGCTCTCCCTGGGCTGGTTTATTGGATCATCCTTAATTTACACCTTTTTTTGGGGGAATTACAGAAACACCCCCTGTGTTTTTTCCATGCTTACCAGGGTGAAGGATTACCAAACAAATTCCCTCTAGAAAATTAGGGAAGTGGTACTTTCTTCCCCCAAGAAGGAATTTGTTGTTCTAGATATTTCTGATGTCACACAACCCCAGAATGGTTTGGAAGGGACTTCTAAAGGTCTTTTAGTCCAACTCCCCCTTGAAAATCTCAGTTCCATGTCCTTCTTTTATTGGGGGCACCACAACTGTCCATGAAATTCCAGGTGGGATCTCGTGAGAGCAGAGGAGAGAGGCAGAATCAGGCTCATCCAGGTCAATCCAGCTGATCCAGTTACTTCTCCTTGCCTGCCTCTTTAGCCATGAAGGATCGAGGAGGATAGAGGGGCAATTCCCAAAAATCCCCAGCAGGAATTCCTGCATGGACTGGGAGCTGTGGCAGCAGAGGTTTGTGCTCCCCACACGGGCCTTGCTTGCACTGCCATCCCAGGGAAAGTCACCTGTGGCATACTGGGAGTCTGACTCCAGCACCAAGATCCCTGATGGTTTAATCAGAATTCCCGGTGATGCCTCTCTGGCCCTTTCATGGCTCTGACTCAGTGCCTCAGGCAGGGTGGGTTACACGGGCTCCCCTTTCCAAGAGGGAACTGCGCTGGGAATACGGATGAGGCAGCAGAGCATCCCACTTCCCCATCAGACTGATGCCTAAAACTCCAACCTCGACCTCCCTGAGCCTGACCTTTTCCATGAGCCGAGGTACAGGATGCTGCTGTTGCCTCCTGGAATGGCTGACACCTCATCCTTCATGGAAAATCAGATTCACGGCCGTGTTGCTTCCGTGGGGAAGCTCCGTATCCTTCACAGAATCACACGGAGCCGCCAGGGATGAGCAGCACCTTTTATGCACTCCTTTCCCTGAGATCTCTCAGTATATCCCAAATAAATCTTGGGAGAAGGTTTCATTTTTCTTCCTCAGGGTCGATACTCGGCTCGCAGGGAGTTGATCCATCTGTTTATTTTCCTCATCCCTTTGCAGGATGGATGGAGCACAAGGCTGGGAAAGGGATGCTGTTATTTCCTCTTATCTCAGCCCGTGATTTTTGGAATAGGCTGACACAAAGTTTAATAAGAATTCGGATAAAAGGGAAGTGAAATATTCTCTGGAAAGCTTTTGAATGGAGGGAAAAAACTGAGATATTTCTGGTTTTGAGCAGGGCTTTTTTAGAAGAGATGGGTTGACTTCTCCTGGATTAAAATACCAGGAATGGGCTTGGAGCAACCTTGTCCATGGAAGGTGTCCCACCTCATGGCAGGCGTGGGGTGGGACGGGATGGGATTTAAGGTCCCTTCCCAAATATTCTGGGATTCCATAACACAGAGAGGGAAGGGAACTGCAATGTGTCAGGGCAGCAAAACACAGCTTTACCTCAGGAATGGGATATTGGGATTTATTGGGACAATTTATTCAGTTTCCTGGGGTTTATTAAACAGGGTTTCTCCGTGGCAGGGGGTGAACTCCAGTCTTATCCCTGCTTTTTATCCCTGCAATGCCGATGATAATTTAGTGAGGAATGAAATCAATCTTTAATTTGTACACAATGGGCCCAGAAATGACCACTGGCCATGGCAAATGGTCCCTGAAATGACCACTGCCCGTGGCAGTGCTGAGATCCTTCACCCCTTCCCAGGGTTTTCCAAAGGATAGAGGCTGTTTGCAATCATGGAGGAAGGGTTGGTTTTTAAGGACACTCTGAGTTCTGGTCTGGTGACAAGGTGGTCTTTGGTCAAAGGTTGGATTTGATCATCTTGGAAGTCTTTTCCTACCTAAATTATTCCGTGCGGAGAAAAGATACAACTCCAGAAGGAAACTCTGGAAATTGGAAAACCAAAAAGCATCTGAGTGTGAAGAACGAGTCTGGAGAGCAGTTTCCAGTTTGATCCTACTGCTGGGATTGTCCATTCCTTCCTTTCAATTCCGGGAATCCCCAGTGTCTTTTCAGGCTGAGGTGAGCCACAACCTCTTCCCAGACCGTGGGAATGCTCCTTGCCTCGGGATTTGTTCCCAGGATGGGCACCTTTCCTTCCACTTTGGATACTTCTTCCATTGCATCCATCTGTGTCCCTGATAATCCTGCCAGATGCTCCCCAGACACCCCAGGAGCATCTCCAAATCCCAACATGGAATTATGGAAGTGTTTGGGTTGGGAGGGACATCGAGACAACCCAGGAGCATCTCCAAATCCCAGCACAGAATCGTGGAATGCTTTGGGTTGGAAGGGACTTTGAGACACCCCAGGAGCATCTCCAAATCCCAACATGGAATTAGGGAATGCTTTGGGTTGGAAGGGACATTAAACAGTCCAGGAGCATCTCCAAATCCCAACCATGGAAGGATTTGGGTTGGAAGGGACATTAAAGGTGATTTCATTCCAACCTCTCTTATTCCAGTGGAAAATAATTCCATGGCTTCTCACTCTAAGTTGGTGGAATAACCAATGTCTGTTCCTGGAATTTGTCTCCTCCTTCAGTACCAGGCCACTTTGAGACCATCCTGAGGGATTTAATCTCACCAAGCTTCTTTTAGGGAATTTCAGAGCCATCTGCTGCCTCCAGTGAGGATATTCCAGAGCCTGGAATAAAAACCCAACCATTTGGAAAGAGCCAACTTCCCCCATTAACATAATTTTAACAAAGCTCCTGGTTCAAAATATCCCTTTGATCTTGGGAAGGCTTGAAAAGGAGGAGGACACAGCTCAAGTTCAGGTCAGAAAGCTGCAGAACTCAACATTTCGGGACTGAGGGGCTGCAGTTGTCAAAAAAAACATGACTCAACCACATCAAACCTAAATAAATTCAGTATCAAAAGGGGTACGGGACTAAAATGGTTAAAAATTAGAAATGCTTTGATTTCCAGCAGAAAAATACTCTGGGAAGAAGGGAATGAACAGCCAGAAATATTTTCAGGATTTTTCTGTGGGGTTTCAAGCGGGATTTGGTTGCTGGTTCATGGACCTGGAGTGGCAATGAGGTGTCAGAAAATTTGATTTAATTCCTGATTTGGGGAACTTTCTCCAGAAAGTGTCCAGTGAGATTACTGGGTAGGGGAAAACTGGGCTGGGAAAGGGTGCTCAGAAACTCTGTGGAGATGAAGGTGGATCAGCTGGGCAGGAAAAAGGATCGTGGAATATCTGGGAAATTGCAGTCGTGGAATAGTTTGGGTCCTTAAACTCATCCTGTTCCACTCCTGCCATGGGCAGGGACACCTTCTGCTATGCCAGGTTGCTCCAAACCCCATCCAACCCAAACCATCCTGGGATTCTGTGCTCTGAGAATCTGGAAAACACCAGCATGGTCCTGGAAATCCCTGTGGAAACACCTCCCATGGCAGCTCTGGCAACCCAGGCACAACTCACCTTCCAGTCAATCCCACGCCCGGAATTTGGCTCCTGGGATGGAGGAGGCTGCACCTCCGGGTGTTTCTGTGGGGGTGGTGTGTCCTGAGGGCTGCCCTGGCAGGGAATGACCACGATCCTTGCCTTTGGTGCTGGGTGGTCCAGCAAACTCCAGCCGATCCCGAGGTTTGTCCCTTCGAGTTCCCTGTTCCCTGTGTCTCGGGTTGCCGTGGTGATGGATTTCAAAAGGTCAAATCTGTGCTGGCTTTTCAAAGGCTGAGTTGTTCCTTTTGATCTGCAAACCAGGGGCAAGCACAGATCCAGGCCTGGCTTTTGTGTTCCCTTGTTTTGTTCCCGTGTTACAACCGGAATGATCTTGGCAGCTGAATTCCTTGGGGTAAAACTCAGCATGGGATCTTGTCAGGGAGACGCCAAAATCACTTTGGAATTGCCAAAGGAGTTTTGCAAAAAGACATTGAAGTACTCAGGCCTGTGAATTCCTTGATATTTTCAAATTCAAGGACAGAGTGACGGGGTTGGGATGGCTCCCGAAGAATTGGTATCCGTGGGCATCCCTTGGAAAGGCCGTGGGTTACAAAGAGATCTGGATCTGCATCATTTATTGGGAGGGCTCAGTTTGGGGCTGCCAGGAGAACACAAATGCAATTATTGCACCTCCAACCCGACTCAAGACCTGGCACAAGGAATGACTTGTGGATTCCTGGTTTTTCCTCCTGCTGGGATGGAAATTGGCTCACAGCTTCTTTCTTGGCCTTTTTGTCGACTCCTGAAGTTAAAGCTTTTAATCCTGGAAAACTCCTGACTCAGCTCTCACACCCCAGGGAGCAGGCAAGAACTTGCACAGCACAGTGGGGGGAATTTGAGCTTATCTTCCCTAAATTCTGCTTCCGTGGCTGTGGGAATACAAAACTCCGACACCTGGGGCTCGGATTCTGCAGGTATTTGTGTCAGACATATTTCACCTCCCAACAGCACAAGCCACACTCAGGATTAAGTAAAATAATTCTGTTTTTAGGCTGCTCTTTGACTCCCTGAGTCTGGGCATTCCTGATCATTCCTGCTTTGCCAGGCCCTCAGTGTTTTTTAAGGGAATGTTTGACTATTTTGGGATCCTGGAAGAAGGATTTCTCTTTTTCTGCAGAATTTTGGTCCTTTGGGAATCATGGCAGTTGTTTATTTTCAGCAGAGAGCACTTTTATTTACCTATTACCCTTTCCACTACCTGGTAGGACCTGAAACAAGATGAAATCTTGGCAGCTTAACAAAATCTGACACCTCCAGCTCCCATCTGTGCCCCAAGCTGTGGAAAACACTGGGAATTCAACGGGAAAACATGGATTAAGTACCTTTAGTTTGCATAGCTGTGGGCTGAGCTGGTGCACGTGGACAGCTCCTGCAGGGAGCTGATGGATCACAGACACTCCAGGCTGGGATCAAAGCCCTCCAAGAAATTAATTCCTGTCTTCCAGCCTGGAGCAGGAGCTTGGAATTAGTTCTGGAAGTGGCAGCAATGTGATTAATCCCCATCTGAGTGGAACAGATGTTGCTGACATCCAACCTGTTGGAAAGAGGACCTTTCCTGCAATATCCCAAGTGGGAAAGAACTCACAAGGATCATGGATTCCAACTCCTGACCTCTTCCCTCTGCACTGGCACCAAACTGTTGGCACCTGATGCCATCCCTGCACATCTTCCCGGGAAGCTCTGGGGTGGTGGAAGATGTCAGCGTTGGTTCTGGCATGGGGAACCTTGGCTGCTCCTGGAATTCTGCAGGATTCTGCTGGGCCCTGCTATGGAGCAGGCAGAATAAACCACGGGGTTTTATGGCTGTGCTTTCCTCCTGCCCCTGGTTTGGTGGGATGTGCCTCATGCTGGTGGCACCAGCTCCCATCTCACGGCATTCCCGGCTTTGCTGTGTCCCATGGCTGAGCCCTCAGGTGCTCCCTGGAGTTCTTCCCTTTGCTGCCTGCATTTCCCTCCTCCTAAATCTTTGCTTTCCCACAAATTTGGAAATGAGAATGTTGTTTTTCCCCTCAGCTGCCGTGGGAAGTGCAGCTCTGCCTGTGCTGACTCTGGATTTTCCATGTGTCACTGTTCTGGTGGCTCAGCTTCGTCGTTCCTATTCAGGTCTTTCCAAAACTGCAAGAGTGAGGGGCTGGAACGTGTCCAGGGCAGGGAATGGAGCTGGGAAGGGGCTGGAGAATTCCTGAGGGAGCTGGGAAGGGGCTCAGCCTGGAGCAAAGGAGGCTCAGGGGGGACCTTGTGGCTCTGCACAAGTCCCTGACAGGAGGGGGCTCAGGGGGGGTCGGGCTCTGCTCCCAGGGAACAGGGACAGGAGGAGAGGGAACGGCCTCAGGCTGGGCCAGGGCAGGGGCAGGGTGGGCATCAGCAGGCATTTGCCCATGGAAAGAGTGCCCAGGAATGTTTGGAGTCTCCATCCCTGGAGGGATTTAAAAACTGTGTGGATGTGGCACTTGGGGACAGGGGTCAGAGGTGACCTTGGCAGGGTTTGGGGAATGATTGGACTCAAAGATCTTAAAAGTCTTTTCCTACTTTAATGCCTCTCTGGCAAATGCAGAAGACAAACCCCTTGTTTTAGATAAAAAGCACTGACTGTGAACACTTGGACACTTCCAGGGATCCAGAGGCAGCCTCAGCTTCTCTGGGAATTCTGTCCCAGGGCCTCCCCACCCAAGAATTCCTTCCCAATATCAGATTTAAACTCCTTCTCCCTCTTTTAATTTCCAACTATTCCTCTCCCAGCACTTTCTGTCCATGTAAAACATCACTCTCCCTCCTTTTACCAGCTCATTTGAAGGAGCAGAAAGCTGCAAATGAGTGTTTGGATTTGCTGTGGGAATCTCCTGCAGCTTCCCAGGAATATTTGTGGAGCAGGGACAAGACTGGGCAGACCTCAGACACACGGAGTGATGCCACAAGGAACGTTTGTACACCGAGGCTCCAGACTTGAGCTCGGAATTAGCTGGAGTTTGGGGAATTTCCACCATTCTGGTGTGGTCTGGCTGGGAACAGGGAATTTTATTTTGGGAGGAATGCCATGGAAACCAGGCAGCTTTGCTGGAAAAATCCCTCCCAGCTCTACCTGATGTCTCTCAGATTTGTACTTTGGGGCTTGTGCAGAGGCTGAAACTCCAAACGAATCGTTTCCCTCATCCCTCCTTTCCAGATTTTATGCCTAAAATTATCCCCCTTTAACTTCTTGCTCTCATGGGACTGGATTTGCAAAAAAAACCTGAAATTTGTACCAGGCTGTGCAGCAGCTTTTTGATTTTCCCTGTTTTTTTATTGTATCATCTTCAGCCACAGGCTGGTTGGGCTTAAGGATTCCATAATTCTGGGGGCTTCCTGCATTTTATTTTCCAGAGTCCTTTGTCTTTCATTTTCCAGTCCTCTGCTTTTCTTTTACCAGGATCCTTCATGGCATGGATATAACCTGAGAAGAGGTGGAGCAGGCAGGGTGTTCCTGTTTAAATGTCTGCTGTTCTCCCAGGAAAACCCACATTGTTTTCCGATCCATCTGTTCCTATGGATTTCCTACCCATTGGAAAATTGGTGGTGCCCGGGGCCACTTCAGGGATTTCTGTTGTCACTGGTGGTTCCTTAATGTTAATTGCAACTTTATTTTTGCTTTTTTCTTCCTGTGGGGTGTGGAAAAGATGGAAAAGATGGAATAGTTCAGTGGGAAGCGACCTACAAGGACCATTTAGTCCAACTCCTTGACCACATCAGGGCTGATAAAGGGTTAAAATATGTTTTTAAGGCCATTTTCCAAAAGATTTAAAGCACCAGCCACTCTGGGGAGCCTTTTCCAGGGTTTTTTCACCCTCTCCATAAAGGAATATTTTTCCATGTCCAGTGTGACAGTGTAGGACATGATCTGCTCCAGCAGGTTTTATTTTGAAGATGACTATCTGGGATTCTGACCCAAATAACCCAGTTGTATCCCAACAAAAGGAATGGTTGTTTGTCCAGCACAAACCAGGCTGTATCCCAGATCTTGGCAGCCAGAGGGAAGGAGGGAAGAAGAGGATTTGGGAAGTACCAGAGCCATAAATGCACCTTCAACCTGTGCTGTGGTGGCACCTGAGTGCCAGCCCTGACTGCCACACCATCCTCAGCTGCCTGGGGCGTTATTGATCCACTGAACCAGGGCAGTTCCTCCACAGCCTTTGGAATTTGGGAAGCTGTGGTTGGCACTCAGGGATTTCCTTGCTCCTGTTGAGGTCACTCAGCCTTTCCTTCGTGTCCTTCCAACCCCAGGACATTCCCTCTCTCTGGTGCTGTTCCAGACTCACCTGCTGGCTCATTCCTTGTGATTGACACCTTTTCCAACAGCTCCTGACAGCTGAAGCCTTTGGAGCCTGATTGGTTGGGAAGGGTGAGGAGTTCCAGGGAAATGCAGTTGGAAAGCCAGACCTGTGGCCTGGGGCTTAACCTTTGGAGTGCTGGGAGCAGGAAAACGGGATTTAGGGCACTAAACACCCACAAAAAGCTCTCAAGGAGAGAGATCTGTGCATGCTGGGGTCAGAGCTGGAGGCAAAGAGCAGGATCCAAGTGGTTCCAATGTCTTTGTAGTTCCAGACGTGCTGGGAATGCTGCAGATTTGCTCGGGGCGTTTCACACCTTGGATTTGCAGGTGGAAATCTTCGGACTCAGTTTTCAACCCCTTTTGAAGGGTTTGCTCCAGGTGTTTTATGGCTTTGAGGAGATTAAAGGTTTGCTTTTCCATATTATCTTTCCCCATCAGGTTTTGGCCATTCCCAGTTTGAAAGATGCCCACAGGTAGGAGCAGGACAAGGAAATGCCAGCCGTGGAATTTCCAGGCAGGAAATGTCAGGGGTTTGGAACAGAACTGAAACACTGCACAGAAAACACACAAAGAGCTTTTTCCATGAGGTTTCCATGCAGGAACTGCTGAAGGAGGCAGAAATTCCCCTGGTTTTCCACACCAGCAGCTTCACTGTGTAGCTGGAAAATCCCTCCAGGATCATCGAGTCCAATCTGTGCCCAATGCCCACCTTGGCACTGAGTGCCACCTCCAGGAATTCCTTGGACACCCCCAGGGATGGGCACTCCAACCCTCCCTGGGCAGTTCCAAGGCCTGAGCACCCTTTCCATGGGGAAATTCCTGCTGATGCCCACCCTGCCCCTCCCCTGGGCCAGCCTGAGGCCGTTCCCTCTCCTCCTGTCCCTGTTCCCTGGGAGCAGAGCCCAAATCCCAGCTTCCTACAAGTGCTGCCCATGGATTAAACTCCTTTTAATTTCCCACTCACCTCTTCTTTTCCATAGCTCCATCCTTGTCCCGGGGCAATTCAGAGCTTAAAACACAAAACATTTCCCTCTTTATGTTACTTTCCACCTTCTAATTCCTTTCTCCTGTGAGGATATTCAACGTGAAGGACCTTTTTGTGCACTTAGAACAACTCAAAATATTCCTCTGGTTTTTTGCACCTGTCTTTAAATCCACGGAGGCCAAGTGATCTTGGCTGCCAGGAACTTGCTGACTCCACAGCTCCGAGTGTCTCAGTCAGCAAATTCAGCTGCTTTTGCTTTTCTTGCCTCTTGTTGAATGGAACTCGAAGATTTTCAGGGTGGCACCACCACAAAAGAAAAGGAAAAAAAAAAAATTCCTTTGAAAAGAAGTGGCTTGATCAGCTTGTTCTGTCTTTCCTGGGATGATGAAAGAGGAATTGTTGTTTTGGAGACACAAAGCTCAGCGTTTTTCCAAAGGGAGCAGCCTCAGGGAGGCATTTCTTGGCTGAGGGTGAAAAGGTGGCTGGAAATGTTGTGGTGTTGGGTTAAAATACGAGTTAATGACCCTTAGCAGAGTCCCATTGAAGAATTCCAGAATGTTTGGGTTGGAAGAGACTTTAAACTCATCCCATCCCACCCCTGCCCTGGCAGGGACACCTCCCACTGTGCCAGGCTGCTCCAGCCCCAATGTCCAGCCTGGCCTTGGGCACTGCCAGGGATCCAGGGGCAGCCACAGCTGCTCTGGCAATTCCAGCCCAGCCCCTCCCCACCCTCCCAGCCAGCAATTCCTTCCCAGTGTTCATCTAAATTCACTCTTTTCCACATTAAAGCCATTCCCTGTGTCCTGTCCCTCCAGGCCTTGTCCCCAGTCCCTCTCCAGCTCTCCTGGAGCCCCTTCAGGCCTTGCAAGGGCTCTGAGCTCTCCCTGGAGCTTTCCCTTCTCCAGGTGAACATTCCCAGCTCTCCCAGAGGTTTTCCATGCTTTGAATCATCTTTGTGGCCTCCTCTACTCAAACTCAGAACATTCCAGATTGTGCTGATGAACCCCAAATGCATTTGGGGCAGGGTCCGATAAACACAAGGGTTAAAGGGTTGAATCCCATTCCAGTCTGGAGGAAAGGAGAATTCCCTATAACCTGGCTCCAAGGGGCTCCAAGATCTCCCTGGATCCTTCTCTGGGTGAACAACCCCAGCTGTCCCAGCCTGGCTCCAAATTCCATTTTTTCCCCAAGCCAGTCCTGGATTTCATCCTTTCTCATGGCTTCTGTTCCTCCCTGCTGAGTGGCTGGAATTTTGGGAATGCCATTCTCATCTTGTGAATTGATTGAAAAGAAAATCTCCATTAAAGGTGCAGGAAAAACAATAGAAATTTCCAGAGCTGCAATTTAGGGAATTTCCCTTGGGAGCGAGGCGAATGCAGATCGTGTTTGTTGTGGTTCCAGTGCATCAGGACAAACCTGGGTGTGATTACCCTGTGGAAACAATTTTCACTTGGAGAGGGGAGAAAATCCAGCTTTCATTTAAAAACAGGATAAAAAATCCCAAATCCAAACCTTCCCGTACCTACAGAAGGAATTTTTCCCTTGATATGTTGGAATTTTCTCTCCTTTCCCACTCCCCGTGCAGAGGACTCCTCCATCCTCCCTCTCCTTCCTGGTCCATTTTGGGAAGAAGGAGAGGAAAAATTTTGGATTAATTTTGTTCCATACTTTGGGAATCACTGGGAAACCCTGGAATTTCTCACATAATTTGTTTCCTTTAGGAATTCTTTACTGGAGAAGGGCAGGGACACTTTCCACAAGTCCACGTTGCTCTGAGTCCTCTCCAAGCTCGCCTTGGATATATCCAGGGATGGGCCATCCATGGTTTCTTTGGGAAATCTTGGCTGTCAGAGATGTATTATTTATTCCTGGAGGAGCTGAGATTCCGAACACCACTCCGACAGAATTTTTTAAAAAATAATTAAAATCCTAAATTTAATCATCAATGAGACACTAAATGGGATAAAGGTTAAGAAATGCTCCTTTGATTTAAATTCTTTTGGTTTTTTTGGGGGAGCAGGAAAACCCCAAAGCCACTCTTAATATTTTAAATTAAATTATCACAGAATGGAATATTTCTCTAATTCCATACATGGATCCCAAATTTGTCCTGGTAGGAAGATGTCAGAACCAGCTTTGGATGATTGGACTTTTCTGTTATATTTTTTTGGGTGCAAAAAAATATTGGAAATGATCAACTAAAAGGTGGAGACTCCATTGTCCTCCCACTCCATGAGGAGCAAGAATTGTTGGAAATGCTTCAATAGTGATGCACTTGGAAGGAGCAGAATTTAGGAAACTTAGGGAAAAATGGAGAAGAACCTCAGTTCCTCTGTTCCTCCAGTTCCTTCCTTCCATCTGCCTAGGGAGGAATTTTCCCTGCAGGCTGCATTCCCAGGTTCCCATTTTGGCCTTCATTCCCAGATATTTGTGCTGGATCAGCACTGAGTTGATCGATCCCACATCCAGCCTGTGATTCCCTGCAATTCCCGTGCTTACAGGGAATGATGGCTTGGGAAAAAATCAGCTGAGGCAGACTTTTCAAACCAAGGTCCTGTTGGATGTTGCTCAAAGGAAAAATCCCAAGAGTTTGTTTTCATGAAATTCCCCAAAGTTTTGATTTGGTGATAGAATTGACTGTTCCACATCCCTTTGTTTCAATTTCATTATTTCAGTTTTTTCACAAAATTGGGAATTTTTTTAGGGTTATACTGGTGTGGTGTAAATGGTGTTAAGGGTGTTGATTTTTCCAGCTGCTGATCCAGAGCTGAGGATTTGCTTAAGGGGGAATCTCAGAGTAAGGGAGCAGAGGGAAGAACGGGATTTTCTGCTTGTCTATGGATTCCTGGCATTAGTACCCAAACCAGAATCCAGATGGAATTCCCAAATGGAAAGGTTGGGTCAGGTTGGAAGGGATCACCTGGTCCCACTCCCTGCTCCAGCAGGACCATCCCAGGGCACAAATGTAAACTTGGGGAATGTCCTCATCCCTGGAATGTCCCCATCCCTGGATTGATTTCCAGGCCATGGGGATGTGGCACTTGGGGACATGGATCAGTGGTGGCCTTGGCAGTGCTAGGGACGGTTGGACTCCATCTTAGAGGGCTTTTCCAACCTTAAGAATTCTAGGATTGGATTTTGTGATTCCATACATTTGGGGACAATGCTCCATGGGGAATAAGGGATGATGGATTTAGAGTTGGGCCAGACTAGAGGGGTTGCCTGGGGAAAATCTCACTGTGGTCTTGTCATGGGTGGAGTGGGAGCTTGGAAGTTTTTTAGGGAAGCTCCCATTGAGTCAGGAGGAGTAGAGAGGATCCCTTTGCTTCCTAAACTTGGGGCCGGCTGGATCCTGTCCCAGCCAACGGTTTAAGTTTTGCCACTTCATCCCACAGGTTTTAACGATGGCAAATCCAATCTATTTAAACAAACATGAATTATTTATGATGGGAAATGATTAGACGAAGGATCTTAATTAGAATTATTGAGTGCACAGTCTAATACAGTGCAATAAAATAAAACAATTCTGTTAAAGCGATTTTATCGACGGCAGCAAAAAGAAACAATCATTAACAGTCAAGTCTGATAAACTCCCCCACACCAACACTCCTGGGCAGGGCTTTTCCTCTTAACCTCGAGGAGAACCCTTGGGGGGTGTCTCCTTCCCAAGGGAGGAATCTCCAAACATTCCCAGAAGGAATATGATATCTGCTAATTAGAGTTTTTAACTTTGAGGTTGCTGAGCCACACTGGTTTTACCCAAACTCCACACCAAACCCAGCTCAGGATGCCCCTCTCATCCCACCACGGACCACTTTCCAAACAGGGTATTGTCCAAGCTGCTTGACCATATTCCAAGGAAAACATCCTGCTCATTTCCAAGCTCTTGATGCCCACCTAACAAGTGGATGAGTTTTGAGGACAAACCAGGCCAGCAGGAGCAGCTCCCAAGCCGAGATTTATTCATTCCCACTGAAAATCCCACCAGTTTGGCCAAACCCCGCCTTGCCTTTCAGCAGGAAGATTTATCCCAGTTAAAGTGGCCACTTTCATTGGACTTAAAGCTCTTCCCAATCAGCAGGAGCTAAATAAAACATTTGGGATAAGCTAATAGGGGATTATCCCTGGGGAGTCTCGCGCTGGCTTAGGAAAACTGGTTTAAAAATTATCCCTTAAATTAAAGCAGCAGCGTTCCATAAATTGAGAAGCTCGGGATGGTGGGATGGGGAGAGATCAGCCTCGGGGTGATGGATGCACAGAATATTTTAGGGAGAGATGAAATCCTTGGGAACGACATCACCCTCTTGTCTGAGGGAATGTAAGCAGTTTTTTAGGGATGTTTCGAGGTTAATTTCCATCTCTCCCACCTTGGAAGGTTCAAGACACCCAATAAATGCTGCACTTTTAACTGACACCATTTTCAGGTGCATTTCAGAGTGCTTGAAATCATTTTGAAGAAAGAATTTGGGCAAATAAACCCCGTTGTTCTCATCCTCCAGCAATGGTTCCATTTAATGGCTATGTCCAATAAATTCTGGGAAACGTTTCCAATTAATAAGTGATGTCCACACTCCCATATTACCCTGCCATGGAAAATTTAGGAATATATGGGCAATTCACTCCTATTCTTCCCAGCTGCCATTAGCATATTAAGCTGCAATTATCATCTGCTCATATTTCAAACCTCCTGAAGTTTTTATCATGAAGCATTGGAATTCTTTAAAAAAAAAAAAAAGGGAAGATGATATTGGGTTTGCAGAGAGCCAAATCTGTGATTAAGGACTGAATATTTCAGAGCCCCCCATTAAGAAATGGCAGCTTTAACTCACTGGGATGGAATTCCTTTAAAAAACAATTGGGAGGTGATTCTTTTTTAGAAGTGGCTGATCTGAGCGATGGGTCTTTGTTAATCAAAATAAAAGATTTCTTGATGTTAATAGGCGGAAATAATTAATGTCAAGACAGTGTTGTGGGGAAAGAGAAGCTGTTGTTCCTCCAGAATTCCCAGTGATTTGCTAAGAAATGTTGGAAACGTGGTCTGAGCAAATAATCATGGAATAGAATCATCATGGAATGGTTTGGGTTGGAAAGGACCTCGAGATCATCCCATTCCACCCCATCCCATGGGCAGGGACACTTTCCACTGTCCCAGGTTGCTCCAATCCCTGTCCAGCCTTGGATTAAACTGGAATATCTAAATTAATTTTTCCCCCCAAAATCTCTTCCTCTCTCCTCTCTTTTGGGTTCAAAGACTTTTGGCTTTGGAATGTGCAGCAATCCTTGCTGGAATTCTCCTTGGGAACTCTGCAAACTAAAGAAGCCTCTGGAGGAGGGGATTTTCCTCCTTCTACTCAGGACAAGAGGAAACAGCCTCAGGTTGTGCCAGGCGAGGTTTGGATTGGATATTAGGAAAAAATCCTTCATGGAAAGGGTTGTCCAGCACTGGAAAAGGCGGCCAGGGCCATACAGAGTCCCCATCCCTGGAAAGGCAGATTGAGGATGTGGGTCAGTGGTGGTGCTAAGTTGATGGTAGGACTCGGTCTTGGAAGACTTTTCCAGCCTCAGCCATCCCATGAATCCATGATAAATCATTGGAAACCTTGAGGGAAACAACTGTGATTCTCCACTACTTCTAATTCCTGTCTTTCCAGCGTTATTCTTGCTGCAATAGTGGGACAAGAGCTGCCCTTTTCCCAAAAAGAAAGGGAATTTAGGCTGCAGAGGCCACGCAGCCCAGAGGAGCTTCCCCAATCCTTTTCCCAGAGAGGAAAGGGAATGGGAACAGAGGGATTCTGGCTGCAGTCTGCTTCCACTTCTCCTCAGAAACATCCCAGACATAAAATAGGGATGAGAAGGACAAGGCTGAAGGATTCCAGAGGACCTGCAATGTTTTATCCAAAGGGATTAATGTTTGGATACATTTCCTGGAAATCCTCCTCAAAAACACCAAGGAAAGTGTTAATAAACAATACTAATGATTGGAAAGGGAAAACAGAAGGGAGAAAAGTGGGGTTTGATTCTTTTTCAGGACACATTGACAAAAGATTGGTGGGACAGCGAAGGGATCGAAGCTCTCTGGCACAACGTGGGGGAAGTGAGCCTTGAAATTCAACAAAACTGGGAAAATCGATGGGATTTTAGGGTTTTTCTGGTTCAGTGTCAGGACAAAACTTAATGGAAATGGTTAAAGGAGAAAAGGAAGTGAGTTAGGGCAGGAAAGGGTTGGGAGAGAGATCTTGAGGGCCAAACTGTCCAAATATTTGGAATCAAAGCTGCAGCTTCTCTGGGAGAGCTGAGGGGTGTTTGATAAAAGGATCTTGCCTGAGTAGAAGGGGGTGGGAAGAGCAGGAAAATGGGAAAGGTTGAGGGAAGCAAAGCTCTGGTGGGAAGAACAGCTGGGAACACCTTTGTTCTCCCGGGGGGTGCAAGGGCAGAGTTTCTTTCAACGGGACCCATCCCTGGTGTCCGAGCACAAGGAAATTCCATGGGAATGAAAGGCAAGGAGTGCTGAGAGGGGAAGCAAAATCTCTTTCCTGCAGTTCATCCTCAGCCTGTGGAACCAAAATGTGACTGAAGCCAGGATCAGCATTACCCAGGGCTGGCTGATTAAAATAATTCCAACTCTCCTGATTAAAGGGTGAAAGAGAATCCTCTTTCATGGCATTGAAACCAATCTCCATCTTCTAGGATTAGCAGGAAACTCATTGTCAGGAGCGGATTATTTCACCTCTTCCCTTTACTGGGGAGTTTCTCTCTCCTAAAACTCCAAGGAACTGGGCTCTGTTCCAGTCTTGGAATTTCCCTGCTCCTGCCTGCAAATTATCCTTGGTTGGGATAATTGAGGTGGATCCCCAGTGGATGGGAATTCAGCCTGGGCTGTTGGAATCTCTGTTGCACATCCAGGATTTGTGGTGTTTTGGTGTTGAAGTCACGTTGGGAATTTGCTCCTCAGGATTTTCCCAGGATTATTCAGTTCATAGGTGAGCAGGAAGATTTGGAAAATGTTAATTTAATTTAATTGTGCAACTTGAGGAGCAAAGCATGCAGAGAAAATCCATGACGGCGTAATCATAATTTGATATCAATTTACTGCTTGTTAATTTATTAAACTTTGGATTCACTTTATTGATAGATTTTATCCCTAATATCCTCAAAATCCCACAATCTCTGATCATTTCTTTTTATCCAGGAACTTTTTAAAATAGGAGGAATATTTCTCTGTGGAAGTATTTTTAGAACCATTTTTCTTCATCCTGTGGTGCTAACAAAGGAGATAAATTATTCCTGCCCACTGCAAAGACAAAGAGATGAACAAATGAAATATTATAAAAACACATTGGAAAATAAATTTGTATTTTTGAGCTACTTTCCTGAAAAATGTGGCTTTTACTGTTTGTCTAAAGTGTTTGCAGCTGGACACAGATTTTAATTCCAAGGAAATTTGGGATCAGTTGTGACCATGGTGGAGGTGCTGGGCTGGGTTTGATCTTAAAGGTCTTTTTCAACTTTGATTGTTCTCTGAATTACACCACAAATAAGGTGTTGAATTCATTTACTGAAATGATATCCTGGTGTTCTACCAATTTATATCCCTGTTCAGGATGGGGTCATGCAGATATTTAATCACCTCCGATTTCCTGGAAAAATGCTGGATCCAAAGCTTTGCCTTTCAGGAGAAGATTTTTCAGTGCAGGTCATGAAGAAAAGAAAGATTTTCACCTCCATTTGAACTCCAGGTTTGGGTTTTATTGCAATTATTTTAAGTTTTTCAGGACGTGTGGATCAATAAAGCTGATTTGCAGGTAGTCCAAGACTTCTTTATCCACAGTTTCCAAAGAATTTCTCTTAGTGGGAAAATCTGAGGTGACAAAGGACAACGGGGAGATGCTGAATGAGCTACAGAGGGGAAGTTCTTGAATTAATTTACAGAATGTGTCTTCTCCAGTGTGAATGTCTTTTCTTTCTATTATTTTCTCTTTAATTCCCACTTTTTTTTTTGGCTTTTGAGAGGAAATGGTGACCCCCATCTGCCAGTGGTTTATCGGAAAAAGGGATGAAAATGGCACAGAAAATTTGGATTATGTCATTAAATGCCTTCATGAAAGAGTGGGATATGCAGTGATAACTCAGTTTTAATTAAATTAAGAAGAAATTAGCATTTCCCGAGGTCAGTTCCTGCTGCCTGGAGCACATTTGGAGCCTTGGGAATGAAGAAGGAGGAAGGATAGAGGAGGGAAAACCATGACAACAAAACTGGCCTCTTTTTCCTGGTTTTTTCCAGCCCCTTCCAGGTCCTTCCAGGCCAATCTTTCCATAATTCCCACATCAAGGGAAAGCAAGGTCTGGGAAAGACAGGAATTATAAAGGAACTGGGTCAGTAAGGACTTCACATTCCCTGTTTCTATTCCTTACCTACACATGGATCTACGGGATGTTTTTTTCCCAGTTCCTTTCCATTTGTAGCTCCATGGTGGATCCAGACTCTGCCAGTGGCAGGAATTGGAAGAGGACACTCAGGGCCATGGAATTTTTTCTCTGGTACTTTCGGATGAGCTGGGAATGGACATCTCATCCAGGAGGGTCCATGGGACATCCTTTCCAAACCCCACGGGCTGCAAACCCTGAAGGAACGTGACATTCCAAAGTCCTTTCCTGCTTTTCTGCCTCCCAGACCCCACAAAACAAGGAGGAAGAGCCATGGAAACACTGGGAAAGGTTTTTCTTGGAGGAAATATCCCTCCTCATCATCTATCCCTGTATCCTGGGTACCCCAAGGTGACCGGTCCTGTTTGGCAATCCAGAGGGGAAATTTGGGCAAATAAATTGGAGGCACTGCAAGGTCCTTGTGGGAGAAACGTTTGGAATTGTATTTAAGTATTCATTGCCTTTCCCCATTTTTTTTTCCTTGCAATTTGTCCAATCCTTGCTTTTTAGACAGAACCTGCACATTTTGTGTTATTAATTGTAGGTATGTAAATGAATACCCATCATTAATATTAAAAACAAAGCGTTGATTCCTAATTAATTCCTTTAGCAGCAGAAAATCCGTTTGGCATAAATTGGCAGGATTGCTGGCAGGGAATTTCTCCTGCAGTTGTGTGGGTTCTGCCTGATATTCCCCGATGAGATTGTAATTGCTGAATAGTTTGCCTTAAAAAAAAAATAAAATTCCAGCCTTTTCCATGGTCAACTCCATCAAATTTTATCGGAAAGGAAAATGCCAGGAGCGGCGGCCAAAACTTTCCATCTGGACATCAATGATGTCTTGGTCTTGTCTTGTGTGCTTGGCCAGGGTTTTCCCGATCAAAATATGGATGTCAGGAAAAAATTCCAAAGATTTGAGGAGAAAAAAATGGAATACGACAATCTGGAATTCGGGATAAAATGTGAAAGCCATTAATATTATTTCAGGGTTTAAGGTGCTTGTGGAGAAAATGGATTTGAGGAATCTCAGGAGCTCCTGGTCCTCAAGGATGCAGCAGTTTTTTATCAATATTTGCAGCTGGATTTCAGATACTTCTATAAAAAATACATTAAAAAATATATTCCATGACCTGGAGCCTGCTGGGGATTGCAGTTGGAAGGGTTTGTCCCCTAAAACATTCCAGGATGCACCAAAACTCCCTGGATGCCCTTGATGCACCAGTGCTTTTCCAAGGAGAACGTGCAGTCCATTGTCTCTGGGATCCCTCGGAGCAGCAGATGGAGAGCAGAGCCCTGGAGGAAGGAGCTCGGCCAGGAAATTGCTGTTTCCCTCATTGCCATCCCAAAGAATCTCAGATTTTTGGATACTTACCCAGCCTGAGCTATCCCACCTTGAATGGTCCTGGTGGGTCCTTTACAGCTCCAGGATATTCTGTCAAGGTTTTGTCAAGGAGGACTTGATTAATTCAGGGAGGAAAAACTTCCGGGTGAAGTTCATGGAAAATTTACTGGACATTTTTTTGGGGTTTTTTTTTTTGATTCGCTGTTGATATCTCACCAAGGGATTATGGAACCATGGAATAGCTTGGGATGGAAGGGACCTTAAATCCCATCCCATCCCACCCCTGCCATGACAGGGACAGCTTCCACTGTGCCAGGCTGCTCCCAGCCCCAATGTCCAGCCTGGCCTTGGGCACTGCCAGGGATCCAGGGGCAGCCACAGCTGCTCTGGCAATTCCAGCCCAGCCCCTCCCCACCCTCCCAGCCAGCAATTCCCAATTCCCAGGATCCCATCCAGCCCTGCCCTCTGGCACTGGGAAGCCAATCCCTGTGTCCTGTCCCTCCAGGCCTTGTCCCCAGTCCCTCTCCAGCTCTCCTGGAGCCCCTTCAGGCCCTGGAAGGGCTCTGAGCTCTCCCTGGAGCTTCTCCTCTCCAGGGGAACATCTCAACTTCTTCTCCACCTTTCTTGTCCATCCCTTTCCATCCACAGCCATTTTGTATTAAAAGTATTGAAAGATTCCTGGAGGGTGCAGATTTTCCAGGTGGATCAAACCCAGAGCCATCAACACCTCGTTTTTTTTCCCAGGATGAAAGGACCTGGTTGGAGTTGGCTGCGGATTCAGACACCATCAGTTTTCAACAATATCCCTGCCAGAGCCTTTTCATTTTCCTGGATAATTCCCTGTCTGGAGGATTAGGGGGGAGCAGCCTCCAGGGGAAAGCAGAGCTTTGATGACCCCCCTCCCATTAATGTTGGTTTCATCTGATAGGGAACAAAGACTTTGGGAAAATACCTGCTGGGATTTGTCAGATTGGAGAATCCTTGTGGAGACACTCCCGGAATATTTCCCAGGAATCACAGAAATCATTAGTGTTCATGGTTTTAAATCTATTTTCTGGGAGAAATCAGGAAAAAAATTTAATTTTGGGATGCACCAAGAGAAAATTTGACTTTGTGGTGGCAGTGACAGAATTCCTGAGGCCAAGGAGCTGTGCCTTATCCATGATAAGCAGCATCCCACCATCTGGATGATTGATGGATGTGTCATGGGATCAGGTGGTGCTCAGCAGGAAGGAGAGCTGCCAAGGTCTGGTTTGGGGAAAAAAAGACCGAATTAAGAACTTTTTTTGCATTTTAAAGTACTTTTTTTTCCAACAACAACACAAAATCCACCTGTAAAAATCCAATTTCAAGGAATTTTGATGTTGGAATTGGAGCTGATCTCATCTCGTGGTGTTTTACTCCCTGTGCCCACAGCTCAAGGAATAAGGGGGTTTTAATCTGTAAAAGTTGGGCTGGGCATCAATATTTGGGATTCTCAATTCCTGGGCTCGGAAACTTTGGCTTTGCTGGGGGATGGGGCCGAGCATTTCCAATCATGTGCAAAGATTATTCCTGGTACCCAATTAGGGAAGATTGGCAGCTGGAATTAGACGGAAAAAAGGATTCTTTTCTCCACAAATTTAGCGAACCCAGGAATTAAAAGTTGTGACTCAGCCCCTTAGCTTGGATAACAAACTCCAGAGTGGTTTTTAAAGGATACTTTGGTTCTTTGCTTCCATGTTTTCCAACTTTTCCCCTTAAACAGGTCTTGGAAGTTTGAAGCAGAATTTAAATTAAATTCTCATTCTAAATTAAATTAATTCAATTCAATTCATTCTAGAAATTGAATAAAATTAATTCTAAATTAAAATTTTTGAATAAATCCATGAAATTTTCAAAGATGTGACTGGGGACCGGCGGCTGAACTTTATAATTTCCTCATTTTCTTGTTTCAGCTGTGCTCAGGGTGGAAAAAATTCCTTTTCCTGATTGTTTCTTCCTGTGAGCAGAGCAAACCCAATTCTGCTCCTTTAGGCTGAGCTTTATTTTACTCCAAACATTTTTTAAATAATGGAAATAGTGGGAATTACAAAATGTGGCTTCCCATCCTTAAGGGGAAGGGAGCATCCAGGATTTGTGGATATTTGGGCTGAAAAGAACAAAAAAATCAGAGCATCAGCAAAAGATTCCAGAGTTTAATGGTAAATTATACATTTGGAGTGGGAATTGGTGTTGGATGGTCCCTGATCTCCTGGGATGAGCCCATGGAAGTGAGGTTTGGATAAGGGGTGAGGGGAAAGGGAGCAGAGAGGGGGAAAATGGGATAAGGGGAGATCTCCAGTGCTGGCTCCGGCGCTGATCCAACTGATGGGATGTGCAGGGTCCTGGGGCTCCTCCCGGGATTTGGGGGCACCTTTTTAGGGATGGGTTTTCCCCATCCTGAGGGAAAAAGGAGTTCTTGTGCTCCGTCTGCTCTTCCAGACCTTCCTGGGGATGGGTTGGAGGCTCCAGGGCTTTGGGGTGGTCTTGATCCCCCTCCAGTCCATGGGCACTTCCCAGCCCCATTCCTTCCCCAGAGCCAGGACAGGGATGGCATTCCCACAAAATGCTGCCCTGCCTCCTCCAGCCACATCCTGCTCTTTCCAAAGGAGTGTCCCCAACAATCCTTGGATGGCTCCATCCGGCTGTGGGTGTTGGGGACACACATCCCAACAAACAGGGACAGAATCCCTGGGATTTGGGGATCCTGCACACGGCTGAACACCCATTTGGAGTGTAGTGAGGGCTGGGCTGTACCTTTCCAGAGAATTTCAATGGAATTTTGGGGAATGGTTTATTCTTTTTCAGTTCTCCCCCACCTTCAGAACAGAGCTGCTGTAAAAAAAAATTCCTTTTAAGTTCAGGGAAAGAGAGATTCTCTAGTTCCACGTTGTCTGGATTTTCATCCAGGCTTTATCTGTAATTTTTTTAACAGGAATAAAAAATATTCCAAGGTTTCAAGCCCTATTTCAAGGCTTTCTGCTTCCCAGGTTTCTTATTTTCCCAAACACAAAGAACGAGGAGGACTTGGGCTGCATTTCAAAGCTTTTTGCTGAAACCATTTGCATTGGCATCAAATTGAATTCCTCGAGCTGAGCTCAAAACCTCCTCAAATCAACTCCTCTCCTGTCTGCAGTGTCCTAATTAATAAAGCTGCTGCCTATTAAAAGAAATCCATTTATTTGAAGGAAGAGAATTACAGTCTTGGCATATTTTTCCCTCAAAATCAATTTGCATTCGCTGCTCCTTGGGATAAAGCAACTGTACTTTTAAAGCTCTGGCAGGAGACAACTTCCAATGGAAAATTCTTCTGGAAACATTTTACTCTGACAGCTTTATTAGGCCATGAATAGGGACTTGAGGCTGGGTTTAAAGTATTGATGGGTTTTAAGCTGCTGTGTGAGCAGAGGCTGCTGAAAGCAATTCCGTGAGTCAGTCCCAATATCCCGGAGTTTACAGATTTACTGGAAGTAACTTTTGCCTTCCCTCCACTTGAGATGTTTTCCACCTGTAGGAAGTTTCTGTGACTTCAGAGGGACAAAGAATTCAGGGATTGAAAGTCAGGGACTGAAACGTGGTGGTGAAAACTTCCAACCCAACATTCAAATCCTCCTCTGGGATGATCCATGATTTAGTCACGTGCCAAAAAGTGATGTAGGAAATGCTCCTGGTCCTTGTACCAGTGGTAGTGGCTGGAATACCATGGAATTATGGAATGGTTTGGGATGGAAGGGACCTTAAAACCCATCCAATTTGACCCCTGCCATGGGCAGGGACACATTCCACGATTCCAAGTGGTTCCAAGATCCATCCAACCTGGCCTTAGACACTTCCAGGGATTCAGGGGCAGCCGCAGCTTCTCTGGGAATTCAATGCCAGGGCCTCCTCACCCTCCCAGCCAGGAATTTCTCCCAAATATCTGATCTACATCTCCCATCCTTCTGTTCCTGGAGATTCCCTTTGTCCTATCACTCCATGTGCTTGTGAAAATTCCTTCTCCACATCACATCCAGCAGCTGGAAAGTGGAGGGAGAGCCCTGTGTTGCTCCTTGCAGGGATTTCTGCAAAGAACAAGTGACAGGATGGAGGAAATGGCATCAGAGAACCCAAAAATCTCCACAATGGACTCCGGAATATTCAGACAGCTCCGTGCCAGCTCATTCCCACAAACACACAAAGTCATGGGGGCAATTCCCTCAGAATTATTTTCCTGGAGCAAACCAGCTCTGGCAGAACAACTGTACTTTCACTGCTTGGAAAATTATATAAGAACCATAAAACCAATCTCAAAAATATCCCAGATATTCCAATTTCTCATCCCTTTAGTGGGAACAATTTTGTGTGGAGCTTGCATCTGTAGCCCAGTAGGAGTTAAATAAATGTATTAAATAAATGTTGGTTTCTAGAACCAAAATGCACTCAAAAGTTCACAAATCTCATTAAAAAATGGCTTTTGGGACAGAGAGGAAGTGCCAGGTTCTAAATCTGGCCTGAAATTCCTGGGATTTTAAAAATCTTTTCCACAGAAACCCAGCTCAGTTAAGGCAATCATTGTTTTCCACACATTTACAAGCTGGAAAGTGAGAAGAATCCATAATGATGATCCAGTCTTGACCTTGCATGGAAGACACTGCAGAATTCCATCTCCTGCTACCTTCCCTGGTGTTGTTCCAGGGACAGAGGAAAATCCCTAAATCATCCAGGGCAGGAAAAATCCTTTTAACATTTTCTGGTGCAGAGGTCTCCAGATCCATCAAAGAACAAGGAGCATCTTTTGGATTGATGCTGATTAATACCTTGGGATGCAGGAATGTTATTTGTGGATCCCTTTCCTGGGAGCTACAACGGTGCAAATCCTGAATAATGATATTATTGGCAAATCCACGTGGGTTGAGGCTGGTGGGATGATTCCTTGTCTGCCACAGGCCATTGGAATTCCCAATATTTTCTCCCAGTGAGGTTCCATTCCCAGCTGGGATTGAGATACCTGGGATGGATCCCGCTCCTTGCTCGAACGGGGTGACTTCCCACTGTTACTCTCTCATTCCTGTCTCCAGTCTTTCATTCCAGTTCCTCCTCCCTCAGCTGGATTAGAGGAGTATTTAACAATTCAGGACTTCACTGACTCTCAGGCTGGCTGCAGGGAATTTTATTTCTGACCTCTGCAAAGGTTTTTCCAGAACTTTTGTTCCCTTTTTATGATTTCCCAGCTGCCTTTTTAAAATAGAAGTGCCAGGACGGAGCTCGGGATCTCTGTGGAGTCTTCCCAGTGCTGGAAGCAGGAATAAAATTCCCTGTCTGTGCTTTCTGCAGCTCTCCCATGGCACCCCCAGCAGCAGGAGCAGGACAGGGATTGTCTCCTGTGCTGGCACTGCTGAGGCCACACCGCAAGTCTCAAGTCCAGATCTGGGATTTGGGAATGACAAGGAGGGGCTGGAGCGTGTCCAGGGCAGGGAAGGGAGGTGGGAAGGGGCTGGAGAATTCCTGAGGGAGCTGGGAAGGGGCTCAGCCTGGAGCAAAGGAGGCTCAGGGGGGACCTTGTGGCTCTGCACAAGTCCCTGACAGGAGGGGGCTCAGGGGGGTCGGGCTCTGCTCCCAGGGAACAGGGACAGGAGGAGAGGGAACGGCCTCAGGCTGGCCCAGGGGAGGGGCAGGGTGGGCATCAGCAGGAATTTCCCCATGGAAAGGGTGCTCAGGCCTTGGAACTGCCCAGGGAGGGTTGGAGTGCCCATCCCTGGGGGTGTCCAAGGAATTCCTGGAGGTGGCACTCAGTGCCAGGGTGGGCATCGGGCACAGATTGGACTCAATGATCCTGGAGGGATTTTCCAACCTCAATGATTCCATAATTCTTTTTTTTTTTTGAATGATTTTTCTCCCTTTCCACCCCAGAATCCATTCTTTGAACCTTTCCCATTTTCCCTGGGCACAGGGAGCCAAAGCTGCTCCCATAATTTAGGAATAATCTCTTGCTGTTCCCTGCTCTCCACTGCCATCAATGCAGCTCAACATCAGCCCTTGATGAGCAACCACGACTTCTTTAACACCTGTTACAAAAATTCCACCCCTTCCACCCAAAGCCCCTCATCCACCTCATTTGTAAGCTCAGAGAAGAATGAAACCAGATTTGTCTGACACGACTTATTTTTCATGGAATGCTGTTGACTGGAATTAATGATATCCTTATCTTTTAATCCTTATTTTTTAATCCTTATTGATTTCCATATCAGCTTCCTCATTGTTTTGCCTGGGACTGAGGGCAGGTTAAGCAGCCTGGGAGTTTCTTGGATCATCACAACAGCTCTTTTTTTTAATTTTTTAATGTTAAAAATTCTGACTTTTCCAATCTTCTGGAACATCTTTTTTTTTATCACATTTATTATGACTTAAGAGCAGTGAGGAGAGGTTTTATGGAACAACTTTTTTTCCAGAATTCGTGGCTGAAGTTTATCTGGGTTTGCCTAAATTTCCCCTAATTTTGTGTTTTTAAAAAATGAGGCTTTTACATACTGACGATGTTTCATCAATGCTTTGGGACACAGGAAACCTGGGAAAGTGGGAATTGGCCCTGGCCATGGCAGGGGTTGGAATGAGAGGAGCTTTAGATCCCTTCCAATCCAAACAATTCCTCGATTCTGTAAATATTTTCTGCTTGTGCTTTTCCAAAGGGATCCTGGGATGTTCTCACCCCACACACAAAGTATCTGCAATCCCTGGGGGATGAGATCCCTCATCCCATTGCCCATCCCAGGGCCTTCCCTGTCCATCTTGCTGTGGAATTGGGAAAAGTGGCGGAGGAGGAGCGTGGAGAGGTGGGAGTGAGGAGGAGCAGCCGCGCTGTTGGAAAAGCGTGATCCTCTTCCCACGCTCCCTCTGGCAATTCCCTTCCTTTCCCTTCCCTATAATCCGGCTGTACCAGCCATAAAAAGCAGGATTTTGTGAGTGGGAGAGGAAACCTCGCTCGGAAGATTTAATAAATAGTCATTACTGATAATAATATGTTATTAGCCATTAATTTTGGGGCTTTGCCTGCCTGCATTCTCCAGGATCCAGCACTGACAACTTTCTCCTGGATGTAAGTAGGTCATTCCTGATCCTATTCCCACTCTATAATTACAGGCAGAAAATTAAAATAGCTTTTAAATTTAATAAAAGTCCCATTTTCCTTTTATTGCCTGGAATTTGCACCTTGATAAATCCACAGCTTGCACTGTTTGTGTGTCACCCAGGCCGGTGGCAGTGACCCACTGCTGGAGTTGAAAGTTCCTTAGTTCTGGTAGATTAGACAGCGTTAATTAACTAAGAGTAAACATTCTCTTAAGCCAGCCTAAAGTGGCAGCTCAGTAAAGAGCATTTTCCGGTTGTTTGTTAAACCAGACTGAAGTGACAGCGGAATTATCTTTGTCCCATCAAACACAAAGGTCGCTCGACGAGCCCGATGTTTCCTGCCTAATTACAACTGGATTATTCCATTGATTAAAATATGAGCTCATTAAACCTGGGTGTGGAGCTAAGAGACATCCAGGAACCCTGGGAAGGCAGGACAGGGATGGAAAAAAGATGATTTTATAGGTTAATTCCACTCCTTCCTGCTCAGAGCCTTGGTGGGAATTCCAGCACTTCCCAATCCCTGGCAATGTCCAGGCCCAGGCTGGAGGAGGCTTGGAGCAACCTGGGATAGGGAAGGTGATCCCATGACAGGGATGGGGTTGAATGGGATTTAAGGCCCCACCAAAGGGCAGTGATGCCCTAAACAAAGCAAAAACCAGGCTGGGTATCAGAATCGTGGAATCATTAAGGCTGGGAACAACCCCTAAAATCATCCACGCTGTTTGTTTGGAAGGGGTTCTTATTTTAAAGGATCAAAGATCTAAGGGGACAAAATTTTAATTTTCTTGCCTTTTCACTCAAGTTTTTGGGAATGTGCTGGCGGGAACAAGATCCAGGATCCTTGTTTGGCCACGTGGCATGAGCTGTGTCCCTGGCTCTCCAGGCATCCGTGTGGAGGCTCCAGGTTGGAAGGGACACGGGGTGACTCTGACAGATGGCAAGAAGGACTTTTATCCCATTTATTCCCTTCCCTGCTCACCAAGCGTTTTTCGGGATAAGAGGACTTTGCTAATTGAAGGGCAAAGCAGGATAAACAATGAGGAGTTCCAGAAATCCTGGGAATTCAGGGGAATAAAGACATTCCTTCTCCCTCCTAAAACCCCAGATCCTGTCAAGACAAAGAGGCTGATGAGAAGAGGCAGAGCGAGGATTGCAAATTCCCTCGGAAGACTCCGGAGGCTCCATGTGGTGACAGTGCCTGGTGCAGGGCAAGCCAGCCCTGAAAACACGGGACACATTCCAGGCAGGAAAGGCACAGGGCCACAGAAATGAGAGGAAAAGTGCCAAGCGTGCCAAGGAAAAGCTCCAGGAACAGCATTGTGGTTGCCTCCACGTCTTCCAGCCTTGGCAGCCGCATCCCTGTGGGAAAAACCATTCCTGCTCCGATTTTGAGGGTGGGAGACGTGACAGACAAAGCTGGGAGATTATCCTGCCAAAAGTGGCTTCCTTGGAAGAGGTTGGGAAAAAAAATATCCCCACATGGACTCCAGCACTGATCAGCTTTTCAAGGAAAGGGCAATTAAAGGGTTGGTTCTTACAGGATGGTCCCAAATGAAATCATTAGGAGGGAAAACCAGGGCTGGAATGGTTGGGGGGTTTGGGAATTGAGTGGCAGGAATTTCTTCCTTTCCCGTGGCATTGCCAGGTCCAGCCGTTTGTCAGCTGGTAGGGAGGCTCCAGCCTTCCCTGTTTTATCATGGAATCATGGAATGGTCTGGACTGACAGGGCCATTAAAGAGGAACACCTCCCACTGTGCCAGGCTGCTCCCAGCCCCAATGTCCAGCCTGGCCTTGGGCACTGCCAGGGATCCAGGGGCAGCCACAGCTGCTCTGGCAATTCCAGCCCAGCCCCTCCCCACCCTCCCAGCCAGCAATTCCCAATTCCCAGGATCCCAGCCAGCCCTGCCCTCTGGCACTGGGAAGCCATTCCCTGGGTCCTGTCCCTCCATGCCTTGTCCCCAGTCCCTCTCCAGCTCTCCTGGAGCCCCTTCAGGCCCTGCAAGGGGCTCTGAGCTCTCCTTGGATCCTTCTCCTCTCCAGGTGAGCACTCCCAGCTCTCCCAGCCTGGCTCCCAGCAGAGCTGCTCCAGCCCTTGGATCATCCTGCTGCCTCCTCTGGAATTGCTCCAACACATCCACATCCTCCTGCTGTTGGGAACCCCAGGGCTGGAACAGCTTTGCAGGTGGGGTCTCACCTGAGCAGGGCAGAATTCCCACCTTTCCTGCTGCCCATCCTCTGGGATCAGCCCAAGGCTGATGGATTTAATGGTGCCCATTTTGTTAACTCCAACCTAAACATAGGGACAGAGGGCACGACTCGGTGATTCCCAAGGACAGAGTGACATAACTCCATGATTATCCCGAGCATTCCCAGAGCTGTGTTCTCCTTTATTCCCCTGCAGCAGCGTTCCTATAGAAAAAACATTCCCAATCCATCTCTACCTCCCTGCCAGGATGTTCCCTTTTATCCCAAGGTCCTCACTCCCATTCATTCCCTAAAAAGCCATTGGGATGAGTGGTGTGCTGCAACAATATTCCCAGGAAAAGAGGGCACGGGACTGGCAAGGGATGCTCCTGCCAAGCTCCCAGTGCCTACAGGACCCATTTTCCTGTGTTTATGATTCCATTCACTCTGAAGGGAGCTGTGGAATCGAATTTCATCCTGGAAATTCACTCCTGGAAGTGTCACACACTCCTTCATCTGGCTGCTGACGGAAGCAGCATAGCTGGAACTCTCTCTGGAGCAGCTCAGGAACTTCTCCAGGCAGAGGGAATACATTCCAGTTATCCCACGGCATAGAGCTGGGATGAAGGGCTCTGTGTTTTCCCCAGGATGCCAAGGATAGGGGCTGGAAGCCAACCTGAGCTAGGAAAAGCTGATTATTGTCCCTGGATGGGGACACTGGGGACTCAGGTGGCATTAGCCAGTCACCTGCATTCATTTCCTGAATTAATTGGGAACCACATGGAACTGCACCATGGAAAAAGGGGCAGAGGACTGGGAGGGAAGAGAAGGCGCTGCCCCATTCTGGTGACATCCCAGGGACCAAGGAATGGATGCTCCTGCAGACTTCAGCTGTTTGGTCACTGCTCCAACATCTTCTCCAGCTTTTTTAAAGTTCCTTCCAACCCACAGAATCCCAGAAACACTGAGGCTGGAAAAACCATCTAGGAGCATGGAAGCCAAGCTGTGCCCAACCCCACCTTGTCCCCAGCCCAGAGCTCTGAGTGCCACCTCCAGGAATTCCTTGGACACCCCCAGGGATGGGCACTCCAACCCTCCCTGGGCAGTTCCAAGGCCTGAGCACCCTTTCCATGGGGAAATTCCTGCTGATGCCCACCCTGCCCCTGCCCTGGCCCAGCCTGAGGCCGTTCCCTCTCCTCCTGTCCCTGTTCCCTGGGAGCAGAGCCCGACCCCCCCATAGCCCCCTCCTGTCAGGGAGAAGCCAACCCCAATCCTATTTTTCTGTGGTTCCCTGATCTTCCCCAAGCCCTCTCTTGATGCAGCCAACTAAAACCATGGAAAAGTTTGTTCTTTTCCTGAGAAACCTTAACCATGGTAAGAATTTGGGAGGCAAGGCCAGGAGAAAATTCTGAGCTAACTCTGAGAACTTTGAGCTATTTCTGGTTCCTAAATGGTCTCTCAGTGGCACCAGATCCTCTCACAGAGGTTGCCAGGGGCCAGCACGCAGCTGATGTGGCCTTGCCCTCAATGTGTGACCTCCTGGCAGCTTCTGTGTCACTGCCACCGTCCGAGGGTCCTCTCCTGGAAGGGACATGTTGGAAAACACCTTGGAGCAGAGGAGGTTTAAAGGTTTTATGGGAAAAGCTGGAAGGCTCTGAAGTTTCTGTTGTCGTGTCCCTGCCGTAAAACCAAGTGGCGAAGGAGAAATCCTGTTCTATTTAACAGCCCCAGTGAAATCCATATTTATGGATCTGGGGGTTGAGATGCTAAAATGCATAAAAATGGGAAGATTTATGGAGTTTGCTGGGCTGGCCTTTCCTTACAGAACTCATTAAAGGTTTTTCCCTCCCAGGGCGTGATTCTCCTGTCATCTCTCAAACCCTGCATTCCTTCTGGTCTAAATCCCAGAATTTATGGCTCTAACCCCCCTGAAAAAAAAAGCCTGCAAGTCCTCCAGCTCTCAAGGCTTTTATTCCCATGGATTTATGGGCATTGACACCCCGGAGCTGCAGAACAGATCAAAGACTCCTGATCCTGCAGTGCTGGATCTGCCCCTTCCTTTTAGCCCAGTGCCCTCTCCCAAGGTGAAGGAATTCCACATCCAGGACAATCCATAACTTGTTCCTTGATCTTTTGGGAAGTTTGTGCCTCACTAACTCAGCTCTGACCCATTGGGGTCTTGCTGCAAATCCAGTCTGGGGAGAGAATGGACAGGGAACAGCCCTGGGAAGGACTTGGGGGTGCTGGTGGGTGAGAGGGAGATTCCAGAGTGGCCGTGGAGCTGCTCCAAGGGCTGCAGCCAGGTTGGGAATGCTGGGGGTGCTCACCTGGAGAGGAGAAGGCTCCAGGGAGAGCTCAGAGCCCCTTGCAGGGCCTGAAGGGGCTCCAGGAGAGCTGGAGAGGGACTGGGGACAAGGCATGGAGGGACAGGACACAGGGAATGGCTTCCCAGTGCCAGAGGGCAGGGCTGGGTGGGATGCTGGGAATTGGGAATTGCTGGCTGGGAGGGTGGGCAGGGGCCTTGGCACAGGGTGCCCAGAGCAGCTGTGGCTGCCTCTTGTGCCTGTGGCATCCCCATGACTGGCATTTGGAAGTGCCTGATATCCACATTTCCCTGTTCCTACACATCAATAAGGGATCTGTCTTGTTTTACTTGGTGTTTCCGTGTTCTCCAGAACAGGATGACGGAATTCCTTCTTGTTTTATTCAGCTCTGTGATGAATAAAGGATCACGTACATGACACCTCCTGAGCAGCATTTCCTTTCATTCCCTTTGTTCCTTTGGATCCTTTTCCTTTGATTTCGACTGAAAATGAAATAATGTCACATCCCAGCTCTGCCAGGCTGAGACTGGGGGTGTGACTGATTTGTAACTGGGAATTCTGCTCCCACTCCCTCCCTGTGTCAGCCTAGGGGCATTCCCAGAGTTTCCCCTTGCATTTCTATGGGCAGATCGTATTTTCCAAGATCAAGATGTGTTTTGGAATAACTGGAATTTTCTTTTCAGAGATAGCACAAGTGGCTGCTGGGGTGGCAAGGGAAAGGCATATCTTGGATTTCACCATCAAGATGAACAGTTTGGAAGTGGAAGAGATCCCTGGGAAAGAAGTATGGAAAGGAGAGAAAAAAAATCCTCCTTCAGATATTGGAGAAAAATCCCACAATGTTAGGTTTGGAAAAAACCTTAAATCCCCTCCAGGTCTGGCCCCATGGGCAGGGACACCTCCCACCATCCCAGGCTGCTCCCAGCCCCAATGTCCAGCCTGGCCTTGGCACTGCCAGGGATCCAGGGGCAGCCACAGCTGCTCTGGGCACCCTGTGCCAGGGCCTGCCCACCCTCCCAGCCAGGAATACCTTCCAAAACCAATCAAATTTAAAAAAAAAAAAATCTTCCAAAAGCTAATAAAATTAGGCTCAAAATCAAACTTTAAAAATTCCCTGATCCAACCGAAAAATAACCCAATTATTTATTTAACGGTGTCCTGTAGGATTTGGAAGCTGCTGTAGGAATTCTGGGTATTTTGGGCTGCATTCCCTTCATGGAATTGAGATGACAGCTCTGCACATCCCAGCAACAGCAACGGGTTTGTATTCAGGCAGAAAATTTGGCAAATACATTAAATTGGAAGCTCCTTGCGAGGATGATCCAGTATTTACTCTGGAATGACTGAAAAGGCTCCAAATGGAACTCTAATCCATGAAATAGCCCTTGAATGATGTTGTTATAAATTCCAACAATACCTGACATGCCAGGCTGCAAATGGAGACTTCCAGGGAGGAGAATGCCAAGGCTGGTGTTGGAATGCAGCGCGGTGGATTCGGCTGGGACAGAAAATCACCGGGATTTTCTCGGAATAACACAAGGAAGAGGTTTCTGAAGGGAATAAACCTAACCCTAACCCTATTTTATTTGGGGTTATTTGGGGATGTTTCCCCACACAATCAGAATAACTGATTGAATTTATGCAAATACTCTCTGTAAACCAACTGTGGGGGTTTCGGTCGGGGTTATGTTCATCACAAATGAAAATTAAACCCAAAATCCTCAGGTGCCGGTGGGACAATCCAGGGGGGATTGGAATTGCAGACCCTCAGTGGCCTTTGTTTTCTAAGTAAAATCTTTCATTGACCAGATCCTATTGGCTTGGCACATGAACACAGATGAATAAATCTAAATAAATATAAATATAACCACAGAACTAGAGAACCTCAGTTTGGGTCAAAAAACAACCTTTGAAGGTCACATCAGGGCACTGAGGAATGAAAGGATTGGAGCACCTCCCGCATGGAGACAGGCTGGGAAAGCTGGGAATGTTCAGCCTGGAGAGGAGAAGGTTGTGTGGAGACCTCACCGCAAATCCCAGGATCTGAAGGGGATGCGGGGAACTGGAGAGGGGCTGTGCCTCAGGAACTGGGGTCACAGGACACAGGATGGCTTCAGACTGGAACAGGGGAGATTTAGGTTGGATATGGGGAAGGAATTCCCAGCTGGGAGGGAGGGGGGGAGCTGGTACAGAATTCCCAGAGCGGCTGTAGCTGCCCCTGGATCCCTGGAAGTGTCCAGGTCCAGGCTGGACAGGGCTTGGAGCAGCCTGGGATAGGGGAAGGTGACCCTGCTCTTCCATGGGTCAGGGGATCTCCAGTGCAAATAAATCCCTTCCAAGGTGCTCCAGTCCTTTCATTCCTCAGTGCCCTGATGTGACCTTCAAAGGTTGTTTTTTGACCCAAACTGAGGTTCTCTAGTTCTGTGGTGATATTTATATTTATTTAGATTTATTCATCTGTGTTCATGTGCCAAGCCAATAGGATCTGGTCAATGAAAGATCTTACTTAGAAAACAAAGGCCACTGAGGGTCTGCAATTCCAATCCCCCCTGGATTGTCCCACCGGCACCTGAGGATTTTGGGTTTAATTTTCATTTGTGATGAACATAACCCCGACCGAAACCCCCACAGTTGGTTTACAGAGAGTATTTGCATAAATTCAATCAGTTATTCTGATTGTGTGGGGAAACATCCCCAAATAACCTGGAAACACAATGTGCAGAATTCCAGAGCAGTTGGAATTGCAGGAAGGGACGTGAATGCCTCAGTGTGCTGGGGTGGAGCATCTCAAGGTCATCATTGAGCAAGAAGTGGAAATTTGCTGAGCTTGGCTTTGTTTGTGGGTTCCTTTGGGTTCCCGAGGTGATGCTGCAGTGATGTTTTAGCCAAATCCAATTTTGATTTGTGGCTTTAGTTGCAGAGGGGTTTATATGGAAAAGGCTCACGGATCCCAGGAATTTTTGTTAACCCTCTGCTAAGCTAACAAAGGAAATTCTTTGGCCTTTGATAAGAGGCAGAAAAGTGCAGCCACCACTGGAACTTTTTTTTGTTTATTCTTTTCCTTCATTCCCAGGGCTGGGACTGCAATTCCATCACAAATTCACATAAGATTCCTGTGGGCTGAGCAGGACAAGATGGATTTCTCCTGATTTTATTGTCACCTGATCCCTAATCCATGCTATTAACCCTGTTAGGATCCCAGAGGGGTTTGGGATGGAAGGAGCCTTATCATTTCATGGGACAGGGACACCTTCCACTATCCCAGGGTGCTCCAAACCCCATCCAACCTGGCCTTGGACACTTTCAGAAGCCACTGGAAAGTCAGATGGAGAGGATGGTCCCTTGGGAATCCTCTGGTGTCAGGAGGCTCGGGATTAAGGTGCTGGGAATTTGAGCAGAATGATCCAGAAAGCAGCAAATAACAGCTAAAAATCTGTGGGGGTAAAGGAAAGCCAGGAGAAAAGGGATTTGAGAAGAGGATGAGGAAAATGGGAGTTAAACCAGAGAGAAAAGAGGAATTCACTTCCCTCAGCAGCTCCCAGAGCAAAGGACGCTCTTTCCCTCCCCTGCAGCACTGAGTGATTGTGGGTTTTGGGAGATTGATGTCCCTTTTCCCACAGACCCCGTGAGCCAGCCCCTGAACAATTCCATGAGCTGCATGATCCAATCTGCATCCAGCCAGGCAATTTCCTCCCTGTGTGTGCCCTCAATTCAATTGGTGCTGTTAACTGGAAGGTGAGAATCCACCAAAGAGCAGCTTTGGTCCTAATTAACCCAATTAGAATCATTTTATTACTCAACAGGTGCCCTGCTAGTTCCTGTTTCCTTAAGGATTGCTGAATGGCTTCCCTGGAAATCCTTTGGAGCTGTGCATGGAGGAAGGAATACCTGGAGCAGACCAAGTAGATCAGGGAATTTTGGAGGATTTTTAGGGCTGATTCTGCCCAAATTTAGAGCAATGTGGGTTTGGTGGAGTCACAGTTTAAGGGCTGCAATCCCACCAGGGAAACATTGGTTTTCTCCAGGAATTTAGCAGGAAATATCATTTTTGATGGAAGATTTGGGAACTGGTGTCTCTTCTCACTGGGATGAATGGGGAGAAGATGTGTCTCTTCTCCTTTTGCCTTGGTTATCCGTGAGGATTTTAGAATGATTGCTCTGCTGTGCTCTGTGAGTTATAAAAATAAATTTTCTGCAAGGCTTGACCTTCTTAAATCCCAAAATCTCAGAGGCTGGAAAAGACTCCAGGATTACCAAGTGCAACCTGTGACCAATCCCCATTTTGAGGAATAAAAAATCCATAAGATCCCAACAAGATGGAAGATGATTCAAAGCCAAAGCCACTTTCTTTACTCTAAAAATTCTGCAGGAAGAGTTTGTGTCCGTTGTAATTCCTGTTTTCCATGGGAAAAAAATCAATCCCAAGAACCATTGAAAATGAAAATGTCTCTGGCAATTATAATTTGGGAATGAAACTCTGCTTCATTCCCACTTCAGTGGGAATTTGGGAAACTGCACAATTTTGGCTGCTGGTTTTAAGGTTCCCTCATCTCTTAAAAGTGAAACTTCTCATTTGGTTCTTGCATTGAAGAAGAGAAAAAAATGGATGAAACAGCATGGAAATGAGGTGGATTTATTAAATCCTGCACCTGGATTTATTCCAAGGGCCATGGAACATGGAAAAGAGGCACTTCCAGCAGGATTTATGGCCTCAGGGATGATGGGCAGCTCCTCAGGTTGGGATGGGCAGTGGGGCTGTCTGGGGGATGCCCCATCTGCCCTTGATGGACATTTGCCATTTGAGTTTTCCCCTTTTATTTCTGAGTTTGCCCCTCATCAAGGACATCTCATTCCCAAGGGACAGGAAACAGGGAGCTCAGCACCGAGTTTTTGTGTGTAGCCATGATTATTAAAAATTTTGGTGAGAGCATCAGAGGTCCTTGATTTCCAAGAATTTAAATGACAAAACCACACCTGCCCAAGAATCCTGCACACAATGATGCAAATTCACCCTCTTTCCCTGGAATTTTCTTCTCCCACAGGGTCAGGATGTGCTGTAACATCCCAGGTGTGGAACCTCAGAATCTTCAAGGTTGGAGAAGACCTCCAAGATCATCAAGTCCAACCTTGGATGAATTTTTGGAACACTCCCAGAGATGGTGACTCCACCACTGCCCCGAGCTTGAAAATCCTTTCCCTGCAGAAATTTCCCAAATATCCAACCTGAGCTCCCTCGGGTGCCACTCGAGGCCATTTCCCTTGTCCTGTCCTTGCTCCTTGGGAGCAGAGCCCAACCCCCCCAGCTCCACCCTCCCTCCAAGTGGTTGTAAAGAACAAATCCCTGGAGTAGCAACAACCTCACCCCACCCAGGAGAGAGCTAAAAGTGAGGTTTGAGTGTTTATTTTGTGTTTCTCCTCGCAGGGACTGAGGTGCTGTGCTTGAAGAACACGAAGTTGGAACTCTGCTGTTAGAAGAAGGTTTGGAGCAGTGAATTTTTATGAATTTATGGGATTTTCTTCCCTTGCTGACTTGGTGAAAGGGGGAGAAGACAACAATGGGTTAAGAGGAATAATCTCCAGGATTTCAGAGTGGTTTCCCTCCAGATACAAACAACAAAGGGCAATCAAAGAGCTCCTCATGTTCTCGTTGTGTCCCATCTCCCAGTCCCATCCCTCAGGGACCCCACATCTTTGGGATGCAGGTCCACCCGACCTAAGCAGGAATTACTGGGGTTAAAAGAAGGTGAAATCCAATGGTTTCTGTTCCAGAAGAACTGATTCAGGGATCTCTCTCTGCTCAGTTCCAACTCTGGAACTCTGGGACTCAAATCCCACTGGATTTATAATCAGGGACCCAGCCCTCTTTCCTTTCATCAGTCATTTCCCTTCCCTTGATTCCCTGACTTTATTTTCTTTAACCACTCCTGAGCTGGAACCTGCATTTCCCTCTTTCATCTCTAAGAATCAAGGCGATCCAAATCAAGGCATTTTGCCTTTTATTTTTTGTTTTGTTTTGCCTTTTTTCCTGGCTGGGTATTGTTCACTTGGATGTCTGAGCATTTCAGAGGGAGCAGCAGAGATCAAAAGGCAGAGGGAGCAGCAGAAGGGGCAGTGAGGGCTCGAAGAGATGAAGAGACGCCCGTGACAGACGGTGACAACTCGCGTGTGTCCCCAGCAACGCGACACGAGTGTTGTTCTCAGCAGGATTCGAGGAAGAAAACAGCTCTGCTTGAAGCAGACAAAACAAAATGGGAAAAAAATTGATAGGGAGAGAGAGAGAGAATAAAGGAAAAGTGGCTGGAGCTGTCAGGGAGTCCGGATTTATGTTGTGAAGGAACTGCAACATTTCCAGGGCTTTCATTCACAGAGCAGGCTCTTCCCTGAGCTGCCTCCCTTCCCCCATCCCAACCGATCCCTGAGTTATCCCTGCTCCAGGATAAGCAGCTTTTCTCTTTTCCAAGCACAACTCCCCTCTCCAAGGCCGTTTGCAATCCTGAGGATCCTCGAAGCCCTTCCCAAATAAATCCCACCAGGAGCAGCTCTCCGGACCTGTCTCGAGGCTTCTGTGCATCCTTTCAGGTGGATTTGCCTGTGTTTGCCCAGCACAGAGGGTCTGGATGTAGATTTTTCTGTGACTTTATAACAATTCATTTAGGAACATTTCACATCAGAGCACATCCACTGCTTAATAGGAGTCCGACTGTTTGGGAATTGCTCCTGAACTATTTAATGGGAGCTGCTTTTTCCAGCAGCTTTGTCTCCCAGCACCTCATAAAAATAACCAAACAAGCCCTCAGGGGAAGCAGCTTCAAAAATTCCAGAGGTCTTAAAAAAAAAAATAAAAAAAATCCCAATTTCCATCACTGAAGCAGAGCAGTGAAAACTCCCCAATACCCAGGATGGGCACCTGGAAAAGAGGAAGAGGGAATCTGATGAGGTGATTATGGGAAGGTGCTCATTCCATTGGGTTAGCAGGGACAGGTGGCCAAATTTTTGGGGGGCAAATGCCTGACTTTGGGGTTAAAATAAATGGGATATTCCGAAGAAAGTTGTGGAAGGTTCTGTTCAGCAGCAAAAAAAAATTCCTGTGCAATTCCTTAGGTTTGTCTATCATTTCTTCCCTCAATACAAAAAGATTATTAAAAAAACCTGAAAATGAAGTTCTATCATGTAGTACCCAAGGGAATTGTGATGGGATAATGAGCAGGGATGCAGACAGAGGAAGTTTTGGGATGGGATCATGGGATAATCTCCCAGGAGGAAAGGATGACTTCACTCCATTGCTGGGTTATTACCTTGGGCTGAGCCCAACTCCAACCAACCACGTGAAATAGTCCCTGTGATTCTGGCATTAATGAGTTTTATTGTCCTCTTTTATGATCAATCCCATTTTCCAGTGATCCATATAATGGAATTGTGGGTAAATATTATCCATAAAAACACATGCCAGGGAGGGAAACTTGATGCCATAAAAACTTGATGCCATAACAACTTGATGCCATAATTTTACCTTTGGTGCCAAGTGCTCACATTCCCCGTTGGGCTGTGCACATTCTGTGGTTGGAACACTCTCAGAACTTCCCAAATTATTTATTTTTCCTGCTTCTGGGAAGAGTTACATGGAGTGGAGCGCTGGCAGTGCAGCCTCATTTCCTTCCCTGGAAAAATCAAAATCTGGGAATGGCAAAGAGAGGGAATAAAGAGACTTTGTGACATTTAATGGGAATGGAAATGTGGCAGCACCAGGATCAGCTGGGACAATCCCTCCTGCCCATTCCCTGGAAAAAAGCACCTCTGGAAGTGTCCAAGGAACTCCTGGAAGCAGCACTCAGTGCTCTGGGCAGGTCACAAGGTGGGGATTTGGAACAGGTTGGACTTGATGCTCTGGGAAGGCTTTTCCAACCTCAACAATTCCATGATTCTGTGGTCCACGAAGCTCTGAGCATTTCCCTCAGAATGCACAACTCAGCAAAACCTCAGAATCCAGCCAAACAAAAAATCCTGTATCAAAGTTTAATTAAGGGAACTGAGGAATATTTTGGGGTGTGCCCAAAAAGGAATGTCTTCATTATCAGTGGGTTTTGTGCCAGCATCCCCAAGGCCATAAAATTCCCAGGCTTTTATTTTTCCTTGAGACACGACAAGGATAAGAGCACCTTGATTTTATGGGATCCTATTCCTGCTCTGGACAGAAAGTGTGGGAGATTTTGGTGTAGTGAATTGTAGGTTCAGGCAATGGGTTGGGTTGGAAAGGATTTTAAAGATCATCTCATCCCACCCCCTTCCATGGGCGGGGACACCTCCCACTGTCCCAGGTGGCTCTAATCCTGTCCAGCCTGGCCTTGGATGCTTCCAGGGATCCAGGGGCAGCCACAGCTGCTCTGGGAAATCCATTCCTGGGCATCTCTGCCCTCACAGGGAAGAATTCCTTCCCAATATCCCATCTAAATCTCTCCAGGTATTNGGTGGGGGGGTGGGGGAGATGCAGTTTTGTTCAGAAACTTGAATTTTAGAGACCAAAACCCAAGACAGATGTATCCCATTGCATGAGGAATGGATATTGGTCAAAATTCCAAGCTTCTCCATTGTTATCAGGAGGTTGCTGTTTTTTAACCAGATTCCACAGTAATGGAAAAAAATGTTGACATCATCTCTTGGTCCCCAAAACCAAGAAATTCCCTCTTCAAACCTTCAGGTTCCTGCCAGGAGAGGATGGGTTTAAGACAAATCTGGAATGAAACACATAAAAATCAGTGCGGCACCTTCCACTCCATTCCTTGGATCTGGAACGGAGCCCTGGGGAAGAGATTATCCAAGGAACGGCGTGTGTCAGGAATGCCTTGGAACTAGACAGGAAAAACCCTTTAATTATTAAAGCTTCCCAAGGCACTCAACACCCCGGATGTTCCTGGTACCTGCTGTTCTCAGACAAGGAAAAACAGATTTTCCAGCTGGTTTTCCCGCTGGGAAGACACTCCCTGTCACGGGAATGCTTCAATCCTCCCCCATGTCTGACACAGCTTTAATTTGTCCCTCCAGTGACCCGGAATTCCATCCACTGCCGTGGCAGCAGGAAGGAGAAGGGGTCCAAACGCTCAGGGGGGCCGCTCCATGTCCATGGTTTCTTTGGGAAAAAGGGAATTTTGAGCACATGGAGCAGCTGCCGCTCCCGGCAGTGAGTGATGGAGCAGCAGGGCTGGGTTGTGGNGTTTAATTAAGGGAACTGAGGAATATTTTGGGGTGTGCCCAAAAAGGAATGTCTTCATTATCAGTGGGTTTTGTGCCAGCATCCCCAAGGCCATAAAATTCCCAGGCTTTTATTTTTCCTTGAGACACGACAAGGATAAGAGCACCTTGATTTTATGGGATCCTATTCCTGCTCTGGACAGAAAGTGTGGGAGATTTTGGTGTAGTGAATTGTAGGTTCAGGCAATGGGTTGGGTTGGAAAGGATTTTAAAGATCATCTCATCCCACCCCCTTCCATGGGCGGGGACACCTCCCACTGTCCCAGGTGGCTCTAATCCTGTCCAGCCTGGCCTTGGATGCTTCCAGGGATCCAGGGGCAGCCACAGCTGCTCTGGGAAATCCATTCCTGGGCATCTCTGCCCTCACAGGGAAGAATTCCTTCCCAATATCCCATCTAAATCTCTCCAGGTATTGAGGTATCAGAAAAGTGTAAAATAGGACTTCTGTCACCCCAGAATGGAATTTCCCATAATAATCACTGGAAAATCTGCAAGGTCAGGAGCAAACCTCAATGGAAAATTATCGAAGTCACCTGGCACAAAATGATCTTGACCTGAGGAGTTTTATGGGATGCACTGGGAATCCTTTAGGAAAAATCTTCAGCTGGAGCACCTTCAGAGTTGTTCATTCTTGATATCCCAGTTTTTGATGGATCAGCCACCAAGAAGCTGAGTCACTTCTGTGTGAATGGAGGGGGTGGGGGG
>VYXG01011280.1:18916-42155 GCA_013397235.1 Lanius ludovicianus | reverse complement strand
GGGAAAAAGGGAATTTTGAGCACATGGAGCAGCTGCCGCTCCCGGCAGTGAGTGATGGAGCAGCAGGGCTGGGTTGTGGCCGCTCCTGTCACACACACACACACTTGGCCTTGTCCCCGAGCTGGGACAAGCTGGAAGGATAAAGGAGTTTAATGCAAAGTGCTGCAGCTCGGGCAATAATCACCTGCCACAGCTGGAGAACCAAAGCGTTTTCCCATCGTTTTTCCCTTGTCCATCTCGGATACCCACTGGGAGGAGCTGGGGTTTGCCCTGTGACCCTGTGAGCCTTGCAGGGGCACTGAGCATCCCCAGCTCCGTACGGCATTCAGAGCCAGAACAGTTTAATAATCCCAGTTAGTCCTAAAATGCCAGAATTGGTGTTTCAAAACTCCACAATTAGTGGAGGTTCTTAACTCCTGAGCTGCTCCCAGTCCATGAAACCACCCCAGCTTGCCCTGGAAAATGAAATGGGAATGTGTTCCAGCTGATCTGGGGGCAGAATCTGAAGATCCCATAAAAAATAAAGAGCGAGATAAGGGCACTGAACAATGCTAAAAAGCAAAATATTGATTTTTCTCTTATTGAGGCAGCAGCCTCTGCTCTGCGTGCAAGGAACCAGCTGGGGATAACAATGGAATGTGGTCCTGAAATGAAAGATCCCATCAGGAACAGCTCCAGCTGGAGCTGAACCTGGGTGTGCATCTTCATCTCTTTTCATTCCTTGGTTTCAGCTGCTGATCTTATCTCACCATCCTTTTTCTTCCCGGTAAATGAGATGCAGAGCTGCTCTCTAAACCAGCACCTTCTCAGAGCAGCCTTTTGTGGTGACCACAGCATTTGGGAAGCTCTCGAAGGCCTAATGAGCCTCGTCAGCTGAGTTGTTTTAATTAACAGAGAAACAGGAGCAGCCTTTGTGTGAGGGATTTTCTCTCTGAGGTGTTTTTTATAAAAATTGGGGTTGGAAAAATTGCTCCAAAAAGGGTGCAAAGGCTCCTATTCTAGGAGGAATAGTTGAGATATCAAAGCAGTTTTTAGTGACACAGCTTTTTAATCTTTACCCTATTTTAGGTTTTGGTGTTGGGCTGAAAATCCATTTCAGTCCTGGAAAAAATTGGAAAGAGAAATTCATACTTGGCTTTGGCCAGAGTTGGGGAATCCACCTGTGGAGGTGGGGGGTGCTCATCACCACTGCCAAAATCTCTGTGATAGGTGAGAGAGAAAAAGATTCAGAAACTCCAAGCTTTTCCCAAAGTCCCTCACATCCATCCGTGGATCCTCCAACCAGGGAAAAGCCGTGGGATAATCAGTGATGCCAAAAATCACCTCACACCGATGTAATTCCATACAAGTTCCTGAGCTTGGGGATATCCTGGGTTTGGATAACTGCCCAACTGGATCTGTTCTCCTTATCTCGATAGAGCATTGCTAATCATTCCAATATATCCTTTAACTTCTCTTCCCAAGCCACCCATTGTCCTCGGAGGCATTAAGAAGAAAGGGAACATTGATTAAAACAGGTGTCCGGTGTCCCAGGTGTCAGTCCAGGCACTGAAAATCCTCCCAGGAGCCGAGCTAATTATGGAAAATCCAGCTATTAAAGGTAAATAACTTCTCAACAAGTGCTTTATAAATATCCAGGGAAAGGCAGCTGCAGCGTCTGGTTATTCCACGGATGAGCAGTGGCTGCTGATTGATTACAAAGCTCCAGTCAGGATTTTATCAGCTCAATAACTCTGTAATCAGTCCCTTATCTCAGTTTTGCCTGATTAAAATTGCTGCTGCACAAGTGGCTGTTCTTTCACACTCTCCTTCCCCGAGGGAATTTTGATGGATCACAGCAAGGGGAGATGTTTTTAAACGCCCAAGGGTTGCTCTGGGAGCTGCCTCCTTTGTGTTTGAAGGTGCAATTGGGGTGTAAAGGGGGGCTGTGGAGGCCATGGGGAAGGTGCCTGCACTGAAGGTTCCCTGGGTGAGGGATGGGTGGGAACGGCTTCGAGATGGGGCTGGAAGTCTGCTCCCACTTCCAGCCACGGGTTTGTTCCAGTTTGGCTCCTGAAACAGCCACATGGAGCTGCACGAGCCAGAAGGTCTGAATTTTGGGGTAAGATGACAGCTTTAAGTGGGGGAGGCGGCTCGGGAAGGCTGCACCTCCCTGGTACCTCGGCAATGGGGAAGGAAGAGGGCACCGTGCCCAGGAATTTGGGATAAACTCTGAAATCCAGAGAGAGAAAATCCCACGGGCTGCGTGCCAGGGGACCCTCTGCCTTTGTTCCAATAAAGTTGCAGGACTCCTCTGTCTCCTTCATGGACACTGGCTCTTCCCAGCGAGATTTGCCATACAGGAGCTTTCCCACAAAGACCAAAAGCACAGCCTGGTATTCCTGGCTTTCCAGAAGTGCTCTTTCACTCCCATCCCGCTTTTTCCAGATAATTCAGCTCTCTCTTCCTCCTCCAGTTTTCCTGGCTCCGCAGCTTGATGTTGGATTGGACATTTTAATAAGAAATGGAGCAGCTGATTTGGGTTTTTAAAAGCAGCACAGACTTTAGAGCCCCACCCAGTCTAAGCCAGCTCAACATTCAGGATTGGGTTTGGGTGTCCAGGGATTTTAAGAGATCCTGGTGGTTGCAGAGGTCTTCATTTCAGGAAAAAAGGGACAGCTTGACTCCACAGCTCCTGGGACTGCTCCAGGGATGTTAAACTGGGGATATTTTTGGTCTGGGCTTTCACAGAGTCATGGAATTTTTATAGTTGGAAGGGACCTCTGGAAATGATCCAGTCCAAGACAGGGTTTCCTGGAGCAGCTGCCACAGGAATGTGCCCAGGTGTGTCTGGAATGCCCTCCCTGTCCCTTGGCCCTGGCAGATCCACGACAATGCCACCTGTGCCCTTCCCACCACCTGCTGGGATTTTATTCTCATCCCACAGAAAAAGTGGGATGAGGGAGCAACAGTGACACCAAACTGCTTCTTCTGCCGACTTCGCCATCCCAGCAGCTCCAAAAGTTTGGGAAAGGCCATTTTCCCTTCCCAGATTGCAGGCTGAGCCCCTCGAGCTCCAGCACTGCTGGCTGAGGTGTTTCCATGTCAGGTGGATCCATATGGAGCCGGTGCTGGGACCGTTCCCAGCAGGATTGGGATGATGATGCACCTCTTTCACTGGAATTCAGTGGGAATGAAGAAATCCAAGCCTTTTGGGGAGTTCTGAGGAGCTGGACACCTCCAAGTAGGAGTTATTTGTGAGCTGAGTGGAATGCTGCTCTTCCAAACCTTCCCACTCTGAAATCCCATGGGATTTTCCAGGGCAGGCAGAACAGCCTCCGGCACAGAATCCAGAGGAAAATCTTCCCATGGTGCAACAGGAATGTTTTCCCATCATTTCTAGAAGAAAAAAGGGAATTTTAGGATCGGGCTGGTCCCAAACCTGGGTGAGCTTTTGGGTCCAAGCCTTGCACAACAGAGAGTTTTTAATTTTGGTAATTAATTTGTTTATTTGTGGTTCTGGATCCCTTGCCACAGGCTGGCTAAGAGACCATTCCCTGGATGGATTATCCAGGGAAGCAGCATTCCCAAAGGTTTTGGTGGTACTGAGTCCCTTGTCTCATACACTTCCCAATTAATTAATTATTAATTAAGCCATGTTGCAAAGCATCTTATGGGAGCTCGTGTCACCTCCTGCTAGCACCAGGCTCAGAAACAGGAAAATCTGGGGTTGGGAAAGAGGCAGATTCCAGGTTTCCAGGTTTAAGGCATCCCCACTCTTCCCTCACCATCCAGTTTTCCTGCTGATTTCATGGGATGGGGCAGGAATCCCACCAGCAGCACCAGGTTGAGTTCCTGGATGGGAGCTGCTCTTCCAGACTCTTCCACGTTTTTTCCATCCCAGCTGACTTTTGCCAATATTTTCTCCTCTGTCCAAACCTGCTCCTGAAGAAATTCCCAAATTCCTCTTCCATCCTTGCTCGAGGTTTTGCTGTTTCAAGGTCATGAGGATTCACTCTGCTGCAGTGCTGGTAATTTATTCACTCCGAGGAGTTTTGGAGCAGAGGATTTGAATAAAGTGAAAAATTCCCCCCCTTTTTCTCTGACACTTTATTAGAACTGAATCCGCACTGAGCATTCCCCCCCTTTTTTTTTTTCCCCCAATTAAATGCAGCTCTCCCTTTCTCAGGCAGTCTCAGATTCCTCCAAAGACAGGAAAGGAAAGTATCAAACACCAAGGAAATTCAGGAGCTGTCACATAATCGGGAAAGGGCTTAAAAAAATTGCTGGATCTGATTCGATTGTTCTACGAGGCTCTTGGAATTTGCTCCCTTGGAAGCTGCTGCTGCTTAAACCAGGAGACAGAAAGGGAAACTCAGCTTTGATTCCAAAAAGCAGTGACAAGAAAAGCTTTTCCTGGGAAAAACCTTGGACATGAGAAACAAGGGAAGTCTCTCAATTGACAGTCAAGTAAAAACTGGTGTTTCTTTAGGTTTAAAAAGAGTTAAAAACTTAAAAGGTGAGGAGAAATAAATATTCTGAGAATTTTTGAAAGGTTTAGTCTTAATATTCCAAGACCTAATTTGGAGAGCAGGAACAACATGATAAATAAACGGTATTTTCCCCACATTTTGCCTGGACCCAAAGCAGTGAGGGTCTTATAAGGAAAAGAATTTTCTTGAGCTCTTCTGAGTTTGTCTCTTTTGAGTTTTATGAGAAGATCCAGGGAATGCCCCAAAATTTGGGTGCCTCTTTCCAGGTAATTCTGTCTTTGTAGGACACAGGTAGTGACCCAACATTCCCAAAGTCTGGTGGAATCACCACCTTCCAAAGGCTTTTTCTACTTCCAGTTCATCACATACTTGAATTTTTTGATCCCTCAGGTGGTGCCAGCCACAGTGTCGCCTCCTCCCCACCCCCTCCACATTCCTCCCATGTTTTCCATGGATTTTGGATCAGAATTCCAAGGCAGGTGGGCATATTAGCAAAGATCAGCCTTCAGAATCCCCACAACCCCTTCCTGCCTCAGTTCCTGTTCCAAGAGAGCTTCCAAACCTCTTCCCTTCAGATTCCCTCACTCGGAGGTGTTCCCTGCGCCCTGTGGGATCTCATGGAATGGTTGGGGTTGGAAAGGACTTGAAATGCCAGCCCATGCCAGGCCATGCCATGCCATGCCATGCCATGCCATCCCACCCCTGCCGTGGGACACCTTCCACCATCCCAAGCTGCTCCAAATCCCTTGAACACTTCCAGGGATGGGACATCCACAAAAAGCTCGACATTCCATGAGGTTTCTCTCCCCTGGTGCTGGATTCCTCAGCTGTCCCATAAATATTAGGGAAAAGTGAAGTTAGCTGCCAGGAAATCCATTTACCCCAGGAAAAGGGGTGGATTTACCCCACCTGAGCTTTTCTCCCTGTGTATTTATTCCCAATGATACAAAAAATGGGAAAAGGTTGATGCAACTTTGTGGGTCTCCATCCATCTTTGCCATCTTTCCTGGCTAATCCTGGCATTAGGCAGGAGGCAAAATGAGATTTAATGATCTTCTTTCTCCCATTCATTAATGAGTTGATTAATTCAGTCCCACAGAAGGTGTGGAACATCTCTCCTGGAAAAATGAAAGGCCTTGGATGTGGCTGAGGAAGTGACATTCAATCTATAAACAGCTTTTCCAAATATTTTTGGCAAATTTTTCTTACAACAACATTATTTTACCCCCTCTTGGGGTAAAGTGTTGCAGCCACTGGGAAAAGAGGATGGATGTAAAATGTGGCAATTTTATGGGGGAAAATAAAGGATTTAAATAACTCTTAAAGAACTTTTATGTTGTTCTTCCTAAAGCCAAACCCCCTCACTTTAATAATAGATCTCCTTGGAAAAGTGAGTCATGTTCTTAGAATTAAATCCTGCTGATTTTAATGCTCAGGGCTCCTCGGTAATTTAGTTTTAAAGGTCCCACACGTTGTTATTTTGGCCAGGAAAATTAACTTAGTTTGAAAAAAGAAATCCTTTAATAGTGGTTAAGGATGTTCCCAAATGATCCATTGGGCACCTGGTCTGGAAATTCCCAGTTTTAAACAAATACAGGGATGACCCCGTGTTGTTGTGGCCACGACTGAGCAGACTCCACATTTTGGGTTCATGGTTATTTCAGCACCTGGAATTGCCAAATAAATCCTGTGGCTGAGACCTTCGTCCCATTTTCATGGGGAAAAGAAACTTTTAAGGATTACATGAGTCAGGGACTTTGGGATGTTGCTCAGCCACTGGTTTGGAATGAGGCATGGAATTTGATGCCTTAATTTATAACATTTACCAGTTTTTCGTGCACCAAAAATGGAAAATCTTTGTGGGAATTGGGGTTAGGAGGAATATGGGAATTGGGAGGAACTGTGGTTTTCCCTAATTCCAAGTTTTTATTGGAATGGACTGAGCATCAATTAACACATATTGCCTAAAGTTTATTTTGAGAACATGAAATTTTTAAATCCCAGTTTAACACCTGTTTTTTTCCTCAAATGGAAGGGGAAAGTACATTTCCATTGTTTTAATTAATTTGGAATTTTATTGTTGGTTAAATAAACCTGAATTTCCAGGTCCGCAGTGGGTGCAGCAGCAAAGATGGAATTGCTCCTGATGGGATTTGTGGCTGTCCCAAGGGAAAGGGATGAACCTTGAGCTACCCCAGTCCTGATAAGTGTTATCATTTTGGGTGCCTCTTTCCAGGGAATTCTGCTAATTGTAGGACACTGTCAGGTAATGACCCAACATTCCCAAAACCTGGTGGAACCACCAACTTCCAAATAGATTTTTTTTTGCTCCCAGTCCACCAAAAACTTTAATATTTGGAGATTTTTCTTCTCAGATTTTGAGAAAAAAACAATGTCTGAGAGCAAAAATTAAAATTTGAGTTTTAAATATAGACCAGGACAGAAACAATGGCATTGACACCTCCATGTCCTCATGAGAAGCTGATAAAACAGGAAGAGAAAGAATAATTAGGGAGAAACTTCCCAGAAATCTGCACATCATCTGCATAAAATTGCATCTCTGATCCATATCTTGAGATTCCCTGAGTCAGAAGGAGTGGAGAGGGAAGAAAGGTGGGCCCAGGGAGATAAAGATGAACCCAGGAAGGAGCCCTGAGGGAGTCAGAGGGATCTGACTGTGTGGAATTGGGGTGGATCAGCAACAAAATGGGAATGTGAGGGATGTGAGGAGAAGACAAGAGGTGGTGAGGAGTTGGGGGTTGGGCTGCTCCTGGCTGGATCCTCAGGGAGGCTCTCAGTCGAGGGTTTCCCTGTAAATCACAGAATAGGGAATCCACCAGGAGTGGGGTAAAAATGAAACAGTGAAGTTGCCCTGGCTGGAAATGACTCTCCTGCCTCTCCTTCCCATTCCTGGGAGAGGGAATAAAGGGAGCTGCAAATGGAAAGAGGGAAGGTTCTGGAGAGTCACNTCCAAGGAATTCCTGGAGGTGGCACTCAGAGCTCTGGGCTGGGGACAAGGTGGGGATCAGTCAAAAGCTGGGTTTGATGACCTTGGAAGTCTTTTCCAAGCTCAGTGATTCTATTCCACTCTTCCATGATGAGCAAAGATCCCTGCAGGACCCCTTAGGTCACAAATCAGAGTTTTCTCCTTAAAATCTGCCTAAGGAATTGTGAGTTTAAAATCAGGATTAGCACTTCAGCATTCCATGCAGAAAGTCCATGTGGAAGAGCTTTGCTGGTTCAGGGCTAAATGAATTTGTAATGATTTTATTAACAACACCTTGGACATAATTTCTGCATTAAATTCTAAACACCAGGTTTGATGAATTCAAACAATTACCCTGTGCAGCAACAGTATTGATTAAAATTAATTATTATCTGCTCACTTTTTATGAATGGGCAGGACTGTGGGTGGATTGCTCAGATGAAGTAAATCAGGGATATTCCAGGAGTGAAAGGCAATGAATGTAAACCCTGAGAATCTTAGAGAAGTTTTTGGAATCTCTGGTCTGGGTGGATCCCAGATTAAAGTCAAAGCAAGGCTGGGATCTGGAATAAGCTGGAAACACAAAAATCAGGCGTTCAAAGCATCATGCTGGGGGTTTAAGGGGTTCATCTCCCAGCTCCAGCAAAGCCAGGCTTTAGTGGGAAAAGCCAGGACCTCACTGGGAAGTGAAACAGGAATCTCAGGAATTATTGCTGTAATTTGTAATTTATGCAGCGCCCAGAAGGGAAACTCAGTGGAAAGGGGATTTGCACTAAGTCCCACCTCACCCCCAGGAGATCCCCCTAAACCTAGACCTAGACCTAAACCTAAACCTAGACACACCTTTCTAACCCCTCCTTAATTTGGACATAAAAATAGTTTATAATTTCATCCTCCAAATTTATCAAACTCCATCTTCCAGCTGCTTCTCCTTCTCACACACTGATATTCCCTCAGGAAGTCAACTCCAGGACCTTCCAGTTTCCAGCCCTGTTCAAACACGGATAATTCTTGTCTCAGCATTTTCCTCGCTGTTAAATAACTCAATTCCCTCCTGGTTTGGGTTGGGTTTTGTTTTGTTTCCTTTCCCTCCTGGATATGTTCCTTAATATTCATTTCCCTTTCGTATTCCAGCCCCCAAAATCCAAACGACCGGAGCATGGATGGGTTTTCTGTGTGTGCTCTGGTCCCAGGGAAGAATTCCAAGCATGCCCAGAGCCAGGACCAATTGGCTCAACAACAGGAATTATTCCTGATGGAACTGGCTGGGAATTTGGCCTAATTAACAGCGAGAAATTATCCTGAGCTTCTCATGACCCACCAGACTTTGCCATTGGATGATCCCAGAGCTCCAGGAGCATTTGGACAACGCTCTCAGGGACAAGGTGGGATTGTTGGGATGTCCTGGGCAGAGGCAGGATTTGGACTGGATGATCCTTGTGGGTCCTTTCCATTTTGGAATATTCCGTGACTCTCTCATCGCCTCTGCAGTGGCCAAAATGTCTCATTCTTGGTGGTGGATGACTGGGAATGCTGAGGGTTCCCCATTATCTGCTGGGATATCCAGCAGGGAACTTCACCCAAGCCCCAAATCCCATCAGAGCAGGGGTTTGGAGAGTGCAATTTGTGGACTTTAGGGCTGGGAATTTGGATATTGGCACGGAATAGACACAACCAGGGGATGTGAGGAACTGAGGAACCCCTGAGCAGAGTGTGGGAAGGAAAAGAGGGAATACTTTGGATATTGGCATGGAATGGACACAACCAGGGGATGTGAGGGTTTGCAATCTCCACATGGATAAGGGAAAACAAAGCTCTGTGTTTAGGAAAACCAGTGCTCCTTAGGGATTAAAGGAATATCTGATAAACTGCACAATTCTGGTCTCTTATGAATATCCCAATTTTTTTCCTGCTTTCAGAACAAATCCCAGCTGAGGGCCAGGAGCAAGGTTTGACCACTTAAAATTTTTGCAGGATTTTTCCTTTTCTTGTTTCATGAAATGATTTGGGAAGGTGGGATAGGGGAGAGGGTGGGAATGGAGGTGGGAATTATCTCAGTGGGCTTCATATCCTAATATCCTAATGGGAATATTTTATATACTCCCATTGGGATTCTCTGCTTCCTTTGTAATCGCTCCAGGATTTCATACAAAGGACAGATAAAGGTGCCCCACAAATTCCACATCCCTGGAAGTGTCCAAGGCCACAATGGATGGGGCTTGGAGCAGCCTGGGATGGTGGAAGGTGTCCCTGCCCATGGGAATGGGATGGGCTTTAAGGCTCCTTTCAACTCAAACTATTCCATGATTTTATTTACAATACATAAATTATCTGCTCAAATTATTTACTTAAATCAATTTATAACCATGCCAAGGAGTTCAAGGGAAAAGGATTTATGGAAATAAATCTGGGCCACAAACTCCAGTCCACGCTCTGTGTCGCTCACCAAGGACAACAGAGTGAGATCGATGCAGTCCTGGAATTCCAACCACCCTTTGGAATGCATCACTTTGGAATTGATCACTTGCACCAAAACAAGAGGAAATGGCCTCAAGTTGCTTCTAGGGCATGTTCAGGTTGGAATTAGGGAAAAAAATTCTTCATGGAAAGGGTGATCAAATATCGGAATAGGCTGCCCAGGGCAGTGGTGGAATTCCCATCCCTGGCAGGATTTAAAGCCCTGTGCATGTGGCACTTGGGGACATGGGGCAGTGGTGGCCTGGGCAGTGCTGGGGAAGGGTTACACTCCATGATCCTAGAACCTTTTCCAACCTAAATGCTCCAGTGCTGGTATTTACCTTCCTGGAATGGTTATGGAGGCTGAAAAGGAGAAATTCCATCTCCGCACCCCAGTTCCGCCCATCCCGCTCAGCATCTGCTGCCCAACCTGTCCCAGAGGGCACTTCCTGGGAATTGCTCCTTTCTGAAGCCTTGGCTTTGCAAATATCACACAGCTTGAGTGCTCCAGTGACAGGATTATTATCCAGGCGGTTCCCTGGAGCAGGGCATGGAGTGGAGAAGCCGGATAATGAACAGCCAGGAATTCTCGGCGCTTTGCAGGCAGGGCCAGCCCTGCCCTCCTTCCCTCCTTGGGGAGCACTAATTGGAGCAGTGCCTCAGCCCTGTGACAGGATGCCAATGGTGGGCAGGAACTCATTTATCAGCGGCTGGAGTGGCTAAAGAGGATGGATCTGCTGTCATTCCCAACATTCTGGGAACAGGCACACAAATAATCCATGGGAACAACGTTCCTGCCCCAGCACCAGGGGCCTCCGGGCTCCCAGTCTGATTAGATCCCACTTGTTCTCCATTAATCTGCTTTAATGAACTTCCTGACCTTCTCCCTTTCTCCAGCCACGAGGAATTTCCCAGATAAATCTCTCCCGGAGCCATAATCCTATTTTCCAAATAATCCCAATAACTCACGGGTGAACATTTACAACGTTAGGGCTGAAAAAGAAATTAAATAATAGACACAGAGGTGGCTACTGTGAGTAATTAATTGTGTGGTGCTCCATGATTCCCAGCTCTGATTCACGAGGAAAATTGGGAACAAGGATGTGGAGCAAACGACTAAATCCCATAAAAATTTATGCAGATGCCTCCAACAAATTTGTGCCATCATAAAGCAACCAGGAGAGGTCTTATTTATGGAGCGTGGCATAAATCAGGAGATTTAGTGGGATCTTCTAACAAAGGGAGAGTAATTAAATGCTTGGGAATCAGGGATTGGACACCATCCGTGAAAAATGTCTGGAGAGGAGCAGTTAATAGAGGATGTCAGGGTGTGTTGCTGGAGAAGTTCATGGACATGATTAAATCTCTTTTTTATCTCTGCCCATAAATCAAATTGAGCTCAGGTAGTGAACTCCACATCTGTGAGGAGGGAAGGGGGAAGGAGGAGTTGAGGCTGGAGAGGTTTCAGGGAAGAGGAAAAAATGGGAAAGAAAAGGATGGAGGAAGGGCTCTTATATCTTGGATTAGAGGGAGGAAAGGAGATGTTTGGGAAATATTGGATCAGAGACTCATGGAATGGGTTGGAAGGGACATTAAATCCCATCCCATCCCACCCCTGCCATGGCAGGGACCCCTCCCACTGCCCCAGGCTGCTCCCAGCCCCAATGTCCAGCCTGGCCTTGGGCACTGCCAGGGATCCAGGGGCAGCCACAGCTGCTCTGGCAATTCCAGCCCAGCCCCTCCCCACCCTCCCAGCCAGCAATTCCCAATTCCCAGGATCCCATCCAGCCCTGCCCTCTGGCACTGGGAAGCCATTCCCTGGGTCCTGTCCCTCCATGCCTTGTCCCCAGTCCCTCTCCAGCTCTCCTGGAGCCCCTTCAGGCCCTGCAAGGGGCTCTGAGCTCTCCCTGGAGCCTTCTCCTCTCCAGGGGAACATTCCCAGCTCTCCCGGCCTGGCTCCAGAGCAGAGGGGCTCCAGCCCTTGGAGCATCTCCATGGATTCCTCTGGAATTGCTCCAACAGCTCCTGCTGTTGGAGATCCCAGGGCTGGAGCAGCTCTGCAGGTGGGGTCTCACCTCAGTGGGGTAGAATTCCCCCTTTCCTGCTTCCCACGCTGTGGGATCAGCCCAGGATTGGGGAGTTCTGGGTGCTCACAGCTGGGCCACATCCACTGTCCTCATCTCCAAGATAAAATCATGGAAATAAAGGAATTGTTTGGAGAGCTCTGAGTGGCTCCAGAAGGAGCTGACCCCGTTAGCGGTGATGGACAGCTGGAGTGGCTCGGGTCAGGCTCACAGAAAATCCAGGCTGACCTGGGGGTCACCACTGCTCACCTGTCACCTGCACCTCATTTATGGAGCCAGAGCAGGGATTTGGGAAGAAATCCAGTCAGGATTTAGTGATGGATTAAAGAGCTCTTCATAAATAGGTGAAATGGATGCCGCTTCTCCAAAAAAGCTGAGTGCTGCCACAAAAAAAAAGGGGGAAAGCAATTCTTGTGGAGGGCAGAGGAATCACAGGGTTGAGGTGATGCTCCCTCTTTATTTTGAGCTCCTGTGAAATCTGTGACAGCTTAAAGCATTCAGTGGAAAGGAAACACGGCAGGGAAATGCTGTGGCAATGTTGAGAGAGGGCTTTTGCAGCGAATTCCAGAGCTGGGAAGGGCAGGAACACATGGAGTGTGTGCCCAGGAGAGGAGGCAAAAATACATGGGAACAAAGGACTGCAACATTCTCAGTTTGTGCAGCCAAAAAATGGGAATTTTTTGAGTTTTGGGACAAAGCTCTGCCTGGATGTGGTGGAGCACGAGAATCCAGGTGGGAATTCCTTCAGCCTGGCTGACAGGGATACATTTTTTAGGCTGGGATAAGGCAGTGCTGTCACCCTGTGCAAGCCCTGAGTAATTGTCCAGCGATAAAATCCAAAAAGAGATGGAAAAGGTTCCTACTAGTGGGGGAAATGGAATCTCTGCCCAAAATATTCCCATCATGGAGGTCACTGGACCCTTGGCTGAGGTAGGGAAGCGTAGGAGCTGAATTTAGGGAAAAACTCAGGCGGGCAGAAGTTTGATCCCTCTCCACATGAGAAATTCCAAAGGCTGGAGCACCAGATTCCCATGGAGAAGTCTTGACAAACCTGTTGGCAGCAAGGAGAGCAGCAGCTTGGCAGCTGATTCAAAATCCCGAATTCTGGAGAGCAAAGTGCTTTTCTTGTCCCATTTCCATTTCCCTGTGCCAAGGCTGGAATTTTTCTCCCCACTAATATTTATTCTCTGCCCTGAAGGGGTGTTTTTATTTTCCTTCGCAGCCCCACATGATGAGCACAAAGCCAGGTAAATACTCCAAGCATCCCTAATTCCAAAAGCTGCTTCTCCAGCTTTGTTTTCCCTCAATAATTTTGGAGATGGAAGATATGAACGCCGGGATTTTGCCAGTTCCCAAACTCCAGGAAATGAAAGCCTCGTTAGGGAAGAATGTTTGCAGATATTTATTTGCTTCTCTGAACTCATCATTTCAAGCTAAATCCATTCAGAGAGAGTGGCAGGAAACAAAATAATGTGGATGTGGTGGGAATACAATGGAAATTCCTGAGTTTTAGTTTTTCTAGCCGGGATTTTCCATTGGAAAACATGGAAAACCATGGGATCACAAGGAAAGGTAATTATTTAGCCAAAAGAAAAGGGCAATCCACTGATAAACGTGTTTTAAATCAGGGAGTGAGGGAGTGGAAAAAAAGTGCTTTAATAACACTTTGCAAAATCCCAGACTCCAAAAAATCCTTGGGAAACCTCGTTGCAGGGAGCAGGACTTGGAAAGGGATGGATAATCAGAGGGCTCAAACCTCTCTGGGCAATGGAGGGTGAAATCCTTGGGCACAAATAAAGGGAATGAGGGAAGAGAAGGGAATTGTTGCTCTTGCACTGGTGGTCTTGGAGTTATAACGGGATTATGGAATTTCTTCCGTTGTCCTCAGCTCCAGGAGAAGGTCAATGGATTAAACACGGCTCATTCTGGAATTAAATAAAATTTGGGAATGTGGGAAAACAAGTCCTGGCAGGAACAGGAGCATGAGGTGGGGAATTTATGAGGAGATGGAAAGAATAAGGAAGGAATGACACAGGGGATAAAAATCAGGATAAAGGGCTCAGGAGCCTTCCAGCCTCATCAGGAACAAATCCAGAGGGCGGAAGCTGAAATTGGACAAATTAAGAGTGGAAATAAAATCCAAGCCTGATGGGGAGAGAGAATTAAGCAGTGGGAGAATGAGCTGTGTGCTGGGAAATATAGAAATATAAAAAATATAAATATAAATATAAACATAAATAACATAAATATAAATATAAATATAAACATAAATCCCACCACCTCCTTTCCCCCATTTGAAAACCCACCGTGTGATCCACCGCGTGCTGACACCAACAGCTCTCTGCCTTCAGAGATCGACCTCCCCAAGCCCCCAAATCGGGAATTAACGGCAGAAATTCCCATTCCTTTGTCCAGAGCTCTGAATTTTTTTGCCCCAAGCCAAACTTCACATTTGAAATCCTCTTTCCACGCGGGTGTTTCGAGGCCGTCCCCATCTGCCGGCTCCAGCAGGGCTGACNATAAACAACAGGAAACGGGTAAATCAGTGGGGGATTATTTAAGCCTGGTTATTTTAGGAAGGTCCCCTGACCGATATCTCACAGGTGGTTTGTAGGATCAAATCAGAGGACCCTGGAATGGTTTGGAANCCTGGAGCCCCTTCAGGCCCTGCAAGGGGCTCTGAGCTCTCCCTGGAGCCTTCTCCTCTCCAGGGGAACATTCCCAGCTCTCCCAGCCTGGCTCCAGCCCTCAGAGCAGCTCCATGGCCCATCCCTGGATAACAAGGATAAATAATCCATGATTTCCTGACTGTCTGATGATCAGAATAGGAAGATCCAAGAACCCTTCCAGTTCCCTCCGTTCTGGTCTGACTGGAGTTAATTTTTCTTCCAAACCACACAAAGGCTTCGGAGTTTTTCCCAAATCCTTTTCCATGTCCCTTTCTTGCATTCCCCCACCCGAGGGTGGCAGGATGGATTGTTTGGCAGTGACTCCTTGAACCCTCAGAGTGTGGAACCCGAGGAGCCAACGGGAGAAGATAAGAAAATAATTGTGGATCTGTCACTGGAACACACGGAATTGTAGTCCCAGAGATTGGCAGAGGTTAATTAAAAGTGTGAATTCCAAATGATTCCATTAAACTGGGACAAATCCCATTTGGAGGAGCCATTTTTCATTCTCAGCCCACGACCTCTGATTGAGTTGAAGGAGCAGTGCTCAGGTAACCTGCAGTGGGAACTGTTTAAATCCCAAATTCCTGGGTGCATGGAATGGTGGGAGGAATTCCAGGGGTTTGGGCAGCCACATCCCACAGTCCTGTGAAGGGAGACAGATGTGTGCAGTTAATTTTTGGTTAATTAATGGATTGATTTTGCCCTCCTGGCTCTGTCTTTCCCACGCAATTCCTTGCAATCCAATGTCAATGCAAGATTTCCTTGTTTTCCATGACTGGAGGGAGAATTCCTTCTGTCCTGCAGAGAATTATCCAGAAAAAAGAATTTTTTATAAACTTCTGACTTATGAAGATTAATTTTTAATTGCACTGAAGTGGAAACACTATCCAAGGAATTATTTCAACTCCCCAAACTCAGAAGCTTCTGTGTCTCTCAGGTTTCTGTCGTTGAAGAGACCCTGAAGAGACCCCAAAAATCCTGATAAAAACCCCAAAGTGGGAGCCTGTCAGAAAATCCTTTGCTTTCCATGGAGTTGCATATTTAACATTGAAGACTGGAGTGTTAAATGGGATTTCTTTGGGATTTCAATGGGAATTCTTTGGGATTTCAATGCGATTTCTTTGTCCGAGGTGACTCACAATTGACTTGCCCTGTGGCTGCTCTGCAATAATTGATTTCCTTATTGCCCTGCAATAATTATTTCTGGAATTGGGGCTTTTTTTTGTTGGCTAAAGAACTGAAAATCCTCTTTGTTTTTCTGGAAAAGATAAAGCCTGACTTCCAGGGCTTTGTGCTGACTCAAATTTGCTCCAACAAAACCTTTCCAGGGTCATTTTCAGTTCAGCTGAAGTGGCTTTTTAGGTGCAATCCAAGCTGAAAATGTCTTGGCTAAAATTGTTCCTAATTCTGAATTTCATTGGGCTGCTCCATTTAAAGGGAATATTTTGTGTGAACATGAGGACAACGTAAATTTTCTGTTAAATCCGGGACCTTTTCCAAGCAGGAATGGGGAAAATGGGACATTATGGATCATTAAAGGTCACCTTTCTGCCTGAAGGAGAAATGGGAAGATTTTTCTGTATTTTGGGATGCCAAAGCAGCAATTTCTCACTGGGAATAGAGGAATGTGTTTGATCTCACTGGGGAGAGATTAAAAAAGTAGATTTTCATTTTATGACAGTGGCAGCATTTCAGCCACGAGAGCTCTGCCAGTCCTGCACTCACAGAAGAATTCCAGTTGGGATTTACTAAAAAATCTGTAAATTAGCTCAGGAATTCTGTTTGGAAATGGGAGTCACAGGAGTCTGAGCCTTCCTGGGTGAATATTGGGAGAATTCCAATGTCCCAGCTGAGCAATGGGGTCAAAAGGGTTGAAACCAAAACATAAAATAGCACAGGACGTGGGGTGATGGTTTTAAGCAGGAAGAGGTGAATTTAGGTTGGATATTGGGAAAGAATTCCTGGTTTGGAGGGTGCTGAGGAGCTGAGATGGAAGTGCCAGAGCAGCTGTGGCTGCCCCTGGATCCCTGGCAGTGCCCAAGGCCAGGCTGGACATTGGGGCTGGGAGCAGCCTGGGATTGTGGAAGATGTCCCTGCCATGGAATGGGATGGCATTGGAATGGATTTAAGACCGTTTAATATTAAAATTTGATTTCTAACCTTTTTTTTTGCAAGAGTTTGTGCATCTTTCCAACACTCTGATGAGATAAGGATCCACCATGCTTTGTGTTATCCATGACCATTCCAGCAGGGAAAAAGCAGCTTTTATCACCTGGCTGCCTTATCCCACAATCCTGGCTTGGTTTTGTGCCTAAACCAGGGACAATTTCCCGTAGTTCAATCTCCTGGGAGAGGACAGAGAATGCCGGAGTTCAGGCACTGCATTAACCACGGGGAGAGCTGATGTTCATCCCAAGATCTGATATTGAAATCCATGATGGAAATCGATTGGATTAAGCTGCAGGAACTTCGTTATTGCAACTCAGAAATCCTGGGAACAAACGAGAGGTCATGGGAAGTGTCCAAAACAGAAATTCCCTGCTCTGTTCTTCCTGCTGGGAATTCTGGGCTTGGATTTCTCCCAGGTTTCCCTGGGATTTTTCCCAGATCGGGCTCTGGATTTACACTGCACACTAGAATAACCCAACACCATGGTCAGAGGGAATTCCTGGAAATTCCAGGCATGAATTGTCCCAGAAAACTACTGGATAACCGAAAATCCCAACAACACCACAAAACCCCCCGATTATTTGGGTTTTTTCTCCGTATTTTTTCTCTTTTCCTTTCTTTTTCCTGAACGATTGTTCTGGGGAATCAAGGAATTGTGAAGGGTTTCAAAATTCAGGGAATTCAGGAGGAAAACCCAGATCCCCTGGGGCTCTTTAGCTCCTTTTAAAGCAGTTCTCAGCTTTTCAAGGAGAGCTTTTTCCTGGCAGGAAATGATTCCTGGGTTGCATTTGTGATAAATAAAAGCTCTGATCACCTGGAGCCTCCAGGGCCCCTCGGTGGAGCCTGAGATCAACGACTTCATTCCAGAGAGTAAATCCCAGGGATGTGGGAAGGGACCAAAATGTCTGCGTCCATCAAAGGGAAAATATTCCTGATTCCCACTCTGCTCCCGGGGCAGATTTTCCATCTCCTGCTTTAGCAAATATTCCCCAGCTCAGCTCCCTGGCATTGCAGTTCGAGAAGTTTCTCTAAACCCAAATGAAATCTGGAGGTGATAATTTAATTTCTCCCTCTCCTGATGGACAAATATTGATTCTCCTCATATTTAGACCTCTTTTACTTATTTTATTCTCCTCATCCTTTATTAGCAGAGAATTCCAGAACGGTTTGGGTGGGAAAACTCATCCCATTCCACCCCTCCCATGGAGTTAAGCTGCAGCTGGACCAACATCCCTCTGACCATCCATGCTTCAATTTTAATGGAATATTAACCTCTGAGCACTCATTTTTAATTTTGGTGGAATATTTCCTATAGGAATGCCACCACTTAATTGCTGTTATTTTACCTCAATCAACACAGAGACTCCTCAGTTTCCCATCTCCCCTTGAAAGAAGAAATTCCAGCAGAATTATTATTATTATTAGCAGTGAACTGTTAAAATATGATGGGAGCACACCTGAAACACTGAAAAGAGACAAGAGGAGCTGGCATTTGACAGCCTGGGTCACATCTCATTTGCCTGGAGGAAAGAAATCAGCATTTGTGACAGTTCATGCAGAAATAAAAAGGCCCTGTCTCGGGAAGTGGGGGTTCACAGAGCATCTGTGAAATCCATGGAAAAGAGAAAAAGCAGCTGAGCTGGTTTGACATTCGTTCCATGTTTCATTTTTTTCCTGAATAAATGGTAGAGTGAATAAAAAATTCCTAAAAGGGAGGGAAGTGGAATCTCATTTCTGTTGCCACTCAAATCTGTTGGGATTGAGTCTGTTTGGGATCCCTGGAATTGGGCTGGAAGCAGAAACAACTGATGACACTTTTCCTTCGCTGATGTTGGTTCAGGATCAGCTTTTCCACGGATTTGGAGCATAGATTTGGGAAAACCCCCATTTCAATTAAGCTGCGTACTAATAATTATGCACCAATTAACCTTAATTACCCTGAATTGAGCCGGAAAAATGGCCCCAAAACTTTTCCTTTCTTTATTTTCCTGGGACAGAGTTTTCCTGTTGCCATGGGGCTGTTGGTGAAGGAATGTCAACTTCCTGCATGGTTTGACATCCATTCCACGTTCAATGATTCCTGAATAAACGGTAGAGTGAATAAAAAATTCCTAAAAGGGAGGGAAGTGGAATCTCATTTCTGTTGCCACTCAAATCTGTTGGGATTGAGTCTGTTTGGGATCCCTGGAATTGGCCTGGAAGCAGAAACAATTGATGACACTTTTCCTTCATTCCTTATGGAATTTTCGAGGCTTCTTGGTGGCCTGGGAGGAGATTTGATCATGTTTAGATCCCCCCAAAACATTAGATATTTTAATGCATTGCTACCTGAGAATTCCTGCAGTGTAGAAAATGTATTTGCAGCACAAATTCCTATTGGAATTCCGTTTGGAGGTGGAGCCCAATTCAAGCTCCCCTTCCCCCTCCCTCTGTCTGGAAGGGCCCAACACGAAATCAGAACCCCTGGCTTTTTTCAGGAATGATTATTCCCGGCAGGAAGTCGACATTCCTTCACCGACAATCACCTGGCCACAGGAAAAAGCTGTCCCAGGAAAATCAGGATTTCAGCTCCTGCCCTGTGGTGGTTCCTCAAAGCCCGCTCCTGATGTTGTCTTTGATAATCCTCAGGGAAAATAAAAAGTGAGGCCCCATTCCCTGCAGGGATCTCCATCCTGGAACATCTGAGTTATGGCATAAATGCCCTTAAGTCAGGATTTAAAAGGCTCTCAGCAACCCCAGGAGCTGAGAAACCACAAAAGCTCTTTTGGCTCTCTTTGAGCTCTTCCAGCCGCTTTTACTCAGAAATTTCCACAGATGGAGCGAAAATTCCACCTCCCCATCCAGCATCAATCCCTTGGATTTTGGAGACTGAGACCTCTCTTCCTTGATACAATTTACACCCAGGACTTCCTGAGCTGGATGTGAAAAACTGAGGTTTCTTCTGGCAGCAATATTTGAAACAATCCCAGCAGAGCAGAGCCCTTGGAAGCTCTCAGAGGAATGGAAATGAGAAGTTTTCCATCAAAACATTGGAAAAAATACAAGGAAAAACCCGTCTGTCCCAAACCTCATCCTACAAAACCATGTGGTGTCCTGAGCATAATTTTAAACTCTGCAAAGAGTGAAACAGTTTATACTTTTTATAATATTAGATCAATTTTTATGGGAATTACTGATCTTGGAGGCCAAGGAGTCTGGGAGGAGCCTGTCTGAGCTCCTCCAAAATATCATGGAAGTGCTCCCGGAAATTCCTGGGGTTCTGATTGCGCTGAAACATCTTTAGATCATCTTCCCACACGGATTTAATGACTTCCCGTGGCTGAGAATTCATTAATTGCACAGGTAAATGATGTAAAATGTTCAAAAAAATGCAATCCAGATTTCCTGCCAGATTTCTCCCAGTTCCCGCTTTCAGTCATGGATATCCTCATGTTTTTTGGGAAGATCCCACCTGGAATTTTTTAGGCAGTGACTCAAAAAATCAATCAAGTCCCCACTTCCACTTCTCTTGGTTAAGCTGAACAAGATGGGCTGATTAAACCTTTTGCTGTTCCCCAAGTTTTCCAGGAATAAAATGGAATTTTCTGGAAATAAAATGAAACAATTCCCTTATTTTCCACAACAATATCTCATTTTAAAGTCGAAATCCCGCTGTGTTTGGGTATTTTTTTGTTCCAGGTCATGTTGTTCTCCTGGAGTGATCAACTTCTCCAGCAAAGGGAGAATCTGGAATTTTAAATGAGATGTTGGAAGCATCCTCAAAGTGTCTGATTAAAGAGTAGGTACTAAAGAGGGATAAAATATCCTTGGATTCCACCCAACAGCTGGATTTGGGGATGGAAGAGCCATCTTGACACCCTGGAGGGAATCTCCTGATGAAATTCTGGATTTGGGAATGCCCCAGGCTAAAATGCAAGGGTCTTCATGGCAAAAGACACCAGGCATGTGTCTGGGAGCATAAAAAGGACAAACTCCTGGGAGACACCCAGCCTTCCATGGAATATTTGGGATTGGATCTGGATCAGTGGGGTTGGAATCCACCCCATGGAGGGCTGAGAGCGGTGCAAAATCAGGGCTGAGGGTCCCCAGGCCAGCTCTCATCCATGGCCTCATCACTCCTCCCCAACTCCAAAGGCCTTTTCCGTCTGTCCCTGGCGTGTTGCTCCACCTGGAGCAGGCCCTGGAAGCACCAGGAGCTGCAAAAGGCAGAGCTGGCAGTGAGTTAATGGAGGTGGCAGCTGGGATGCAGAACTCGGCATTTTCCAACGGGGTGAGAGGCGAGTAATGGATTAAAAACCCCCAGCTGTGGATTTATCCAGTCTGGAATCCAAAAACAAGGAAACTCCATTAGTGGAATACGTCTTTCCCCCAGCTGTGGCCACGCTGCAGGCTCTGGGAGCCCCGATTTGCCTGCCCTGAGCCGTGCTCCATTAGTGCCATCTCGGATGAGGAGGGAGAAAATGAGGGTTTGAAAGCCTCGGGAATGCTGTTCCTTGGAAGGGGCAGCCCGTGGGATGGAGTGAATCCTGCAATCCCAGCCCCACTGGGATGTTGTTTAAGGAGCCTCTGGCTTGGAAATGGATGGAAAAAGCAAACCCCAATCCCGCAGTTGGGGAATGATGCGGCAGGAATGAGTTGGATTGTGTTTATCAGGGGAATTTGGGGTTTTTTCTGCTTTTTTTACATTGTCCCTGCTTCCCTCAGCTCCGTTCCTGCTCTGATGCTCCATGAGGGAGCTGTGGGTGCTGAGGGTTAATCCACATGGGATGAAAATTCCTGCCCCCAGCCCGGGATGTTGGGACCTGTGGTGTCCTCGAGAGGTGCTCAGACCCATGCTGGGAACTGCCTGGGATATCCCCCCCAGGTTTTCCCTCAGTTTGCCCAGAGTGACCTCACCTGGATCCTCCAGGAGAAGTTTATTTCCTGTTTGTTTTACTTTACTTTGCTCACATCGAGCTTCTGAAACCTCACCTGGACAGCTCTGTCCAACTCTGGGATAATTGTGGGGCTGCTCCAGAGCTGGGNTTTCCCTCAGTTTGCCCAGAGTGACCTCACCTGGATCCTCCAGGAGAAGTTTATTTCCTGTTTGTTTTACTTTACTTTGCTCACATCGAGCTTCTGAAACCTCACCTGGACAGCTCTGTCCAACTCTGGGATAATTGTGGAGATGTTTTCCCAGCCCTGTGTTTTTGCTGGTTGCTGTTGAGGTCCTGAGGATCTGAAAATGTCAGGATTTCTCCCTTTCCAGCCTTGCCAAAAAAAGTAAAGAGGAACTTTTGCTTTGAGAGCAGGGTGGAGAAAACAGCACAGGGAATATTTGGGAAAACAAGATTTCTCACTCAGTGCTGGGTTTGTGCTGCCAACCCAGCAGGACAAAGGGATTGGATTTTTCCAGCAGTTTTAATAATCCCAATTCAATCCTCTTAACAAAGCCGAAGGAATTGTTGATGATCTCTTTAACTGCTCAGTGCTGGGGTTTGTTCAGCACCACTTATATCTGATTAATTGCATCTTAATTCAATGACTGACAGGAACTGATGTATGACTGAAGGTGAGAAATTATTCCAAGAGCTTGGAATTGATTCCTGATGGGTGGGAAGGAGGTGAAGATTTGGGATACAGCACAAAGTGAGCAGTGAAATCAGTCCTAAACTTTGCAACCTGGCTTTGCCATGGAAATACCGAAAGTGACAGGAAAAATCCCTTTTTTTTTTTAAATTGTTGGAAAAAAATTAACATTGGGGTTGCAGTGAAATACTTAAAATTTTATTGAAATCTTTATTTGAGCTCTTTTATTATCAATGAGCTGCAGTGCTGGGGTGGAGGAGTACAAAATGGGGCTGTGATTATACAATCGTTGCTCGACTGAAATATTGAATTTAAAAATTTCCTCATTTTTTTTTGTTCAACAAAATCCCCAAAATAATTTGTTTATTACAAATTGGCAAAATAACCTCACTGTCCACATGTATTACTGGAAATAATAAATACCCACATTTTTCTGAGTAGGAAAAAGGTGACATTTTTCCAGGGGAAATTCTTCTGGATGATCAAGGGTGTCCCTTCCTCAGCAGCACAGGATACAAAACCTGGGAATTTGCCCGGATGGTGTGGGAGATGTGAATCGTGGATTTACAGAATTCCAGAAGGGTTTGGGTTGGAAGGGACCTTCAATCCCATCCCATTCTCGTGGGCACCTCCCACTGTCCCAGGCTGCTCCCAGCCCCAATGTCCACCCTGGCCTTGGGCACTGCCAGGGATCCAGGGGCAGCCACAGCTGCTCTGGCAATTCCAGCCCAGCCCCTGCCCACCCTCCCAGCCAGCAATTCCCAATTCCCAGGATCCCAGCCAGCCCTGCCCTCTGGCACTGGGAAGCCATTCCCTGGCTCCTGGCCCTCC
>VYXG01011280.1:0-15303 GCA_013397235.1 Lanius ludovicianus | reverse complement strand
AATCTAATCTAATCTAATCTAATCTAATCTAATCCAATCCAATCTAATCTAATCTAATCTAATCCAACCTAAATCAACCCTTTTATTTTAAAACCATTCCCGTTGCACCAACACAAGTTTGTCCCCCTCAGTTATTCCACCCTAAAATTGGTTTTTAAAAGTCCTTCCTTACTCAGAAGAGATCTTGGACCTTTTCCATTTTCCTTTGCTGGAGGCTGCAGGGACCCAGTCCAAGGGCTGTTAATACCAACTCCAAAAGTGCCAGAGGGTTTTAGATCGGGAATGCTGTTCCCAAGGATTATCTCCACTGCTGGCCAGGCCAAGGAGATGAAATCACCCTGGTACAACCTCCAACATTTGCCCAACCCTGGGCTCCTTCCCATGCAGAGTAGGTCAGAATTTGCATCAAAAATCCCTTTTTAAGGTCAGCAAATACACAGGACGATTGAAATGGGAAAAGCCAAGCAAGAGAGGCAGAATCTGTGGGAAATTTGGGAGCATCTTTGTCTGGGGTTGATTTTCCTGCATGATCCCAAAGCCAAAGTCAGAATTGAACATTTTGGAGGGTTTAATTTGGGCCACAATGATGTCATAATCAATGTAATAATAATCAATAAATTTTCATGTTGATAATCAGTATGGGTTTTTTTGGGGTTTATTTAATTTAAAAAGTGCTTAATTACAGACTGCAAAATCCCTCCAGTCACTGGGAATCATCAGGTAAAGCAACATTTATAATTTTCTTTCTATTTTCTCTCCTTCCCACTTTCTTACTCTTCTATTACCTCTCGAAAGGGTGATCAGAATTGGCTTCTCTTTGCAGTTCTGCTCTGCCAGAGTCATGGAGACCAAAATGAACCCAGACTTCCTAGGAAAAGAAAAGAAACAAGAGATTAATTCTGCTTTTCCCATGCTGAGCTTGTGAAAACGGCATCAGGCTCTCTCTGCATCCCAGATGACAAAAAACTCCCTGTTTTTCACCCAGGAAATAGTGATAAAATCCCCTGTGGGGCACAAAGAGAGGGTGAAAATCTCTGATTTTTTCACGTGCTGGGTTTAATTTTGGGTTGAAAAAATTCCGTTTTCTCTGGTTGTGGAATGAGGGTTGGAGCAGGCTTGGAAATCAAAGGTTTATCCCAGGAAAAGTTGCACTCCTGAGTATCCAAACCCGCTCTGGGTCTACACCTGATTTATGCTGGTGTAGGAATCCCTCTCCCACTGGATTCTGGAGAATTCCAGGTCCATCCCCAGCTCCTGTGGTGCAGCCACAGGATACAGAATGAGGGAAGAGAATCTAATTGTCTGTTCCCAAAATTTGGGGGGAAAGGAATCCCCCAAGTGAGGAGCAAAATCCGACTGTGCTCCCAACGGGTTTGCTGGCCCTGCTATGGATCCAGCTGATTTCCCAATAATCTTGTGGATATTTCCTGATTAATTTGGGATTGGAAGATGGAATGGGCCAGGAGTCTTTTCCTGGGATGGAAAAGAAAGGAATAGGATCAAAGCTACAGCCCCACTGTCTCTGGGAAGAAGATGATTTAGGGGATTAAGGTGCTTGACATGTGGGCCTGGAAATGCTCCTTCCATTGGATCCTGGAATCCTGGGATAACATTTCCCATCTCCCTGAGAAAACGTTTTCAATGTGTTGAGTAAATTTAGCAAAGGCTGGCTGGAATTAAAGGTGAGTTTTCCAACAACAGTCCAGTGGATATTCCATATTTATACATTGAAGTTACTCACTGGTTTTAAGGTTCTCAACCCAGATGTTTCATCCCATAAATGCTGTGGAAAATCTTCATTTCCCTGCCTGTTTTGATACTCCAGAATCCATTCTCGCTGCAGGCAAACCTCAGAAAATCCTCCTGGCTGGGGATTCCTTTCCCTTTTATTCCTGGATTCCCATTCAAGGCTGCCCACTGACCTCTGCCTGCCTGACAGTGTCAACAAAAGGGAATAAATAGAAATTTTTGTCTTAAAAAAAATTCTGGGAGCGCCTCAGCTCCTGGAAAAAAACCTCCCAAATACTTCTTGAGATATAAACCGTGAATAATTCTTTCCAGTGTCATCCTCAATTTCTGCCTCTCAGCTTCCCAGAGCCCCTCTCACGACTGTTTTCTCCTCCTCCACCTCCACAGCTCCTGCTCCTCTCCTGAAATTCCCACCTGCTCTTCCCTTCCCATCCCACCGCCCACCCACCTGCCATGCTCCAAGGGTGGCTTCCCTCTCCTGGCAGCTTATCCTGAGCTTTTTAAGGAGCAGGAGCACAGCAGCACCAATTAATGCCCCAAATTCTTGCTGGAATATCGTTAGGCGTGGAAACAAACTCCTAATTAAAGACTTATTTGGAATTTCCCTCCGACTGTAACGCTCCAGCAGAACTTTCCCGTCTTAAAATAAATTAACAGGGAGAGGATCCAGTTGGAATTTGCCTTGGTTGTTTTTCAGGGTTATCCCTTCAGAAAATATCAGGGTGAACCCCAGAAAAGTGGATGGATTTAGGAGAAATCCCACTGTGGTTTCCCATTCCAGTGGGAAGGGAACACGTGGGAATTCTGGTGCTGGTGGTGGAAAAGGAATGGTAAAAGTCAGAGAATCCGGAAAAGATTCCGAAGTTTTATTAACAAATTATACATTTGGAGTGGGAACTGGTGTTGGATGGTCCCTGATCTCCTGGGATGAGCCCATGGAAGTGAGGTTTGGATAAGGGGTGAGGGGAAAGGGAGCAGAGAGGGGGAAAATGGGATAAGGGGAGATCTCCAGTGCTGGCTCCGGCGCTGATCCAGCTGATGGGATGTGCAGGGTCCTGGGGCTCCTCCCGGGATTTGGGGGCACCTTTTTAGGGATGAGTTTTCCCCATCCTGAGGGAAAAAGGAGTTCTTGTGCTCCGTCTGCTCTTCCAGACCTTCCTGGGGATGGGTTGGAGGCTCCAGGGCTTTGGGGTGGTCTTGATCCCCCTCCAGTCCACGGGCACTTCCCAGCCCCATTCCTGCCCCAGAGCCAGGACAGGGATGGCATTCCCACAAAATCCCCATCTCCACATGGTCCCTTCTCCTGCCACATCCTGATTTTCCCACTGAGTGTTCCCAACAATCCTTGGATGGCTCCATCTGACTTTTTGGGACACACATCCCAGAGCTCCTGGGATTCTCTGCCCAGGAGAAACTTAAATCAGCTCCATATATTCTATATGTCCCATAAATAATTACCTACAATAATCTTCTTTTCCTTCTAAAAAAGGTGGAAATGAGGAAGCCAAGCCAATCCTTTTAGTCCCAGGTTCAAGGATAAAAACTCTCTGCATCCGGAATTGTAACAAGGAATTTTTGGCAACCAGGAGAAGTTTTCTTGTGCTCGGGAAACCAAGGCCATTAAATAACATCAGACATTAATAATCCAGATATTAAAACTTTTAAAAATTGATGAGTTTTAATAAGAGAGACTTCTTATATCTGGGAAAATATTCTCCAACATCTCCATCCTCATTCCCATTCCACATCAAAAGAAAATCCTTTATCTCCTCGTGCCTGATTTGGTGCCTTGAATTCCTCAGATTTTTAAGGTTTTGGAGGAATTTAGGGAGGTCAGGTGTTGCTGGAGGGATCAAATATTTTCCACAGATGAGAATTGTTAACAGTAAAAAAAATTCACTGAAAATAAAATAAATTAAAATAATTTCTGTGGGTGGTGGGTGGCTTATTCTATTTTATTTTAGTGGAAGTACGTGGTTACATCTGAAATAAAAGGAATATTCCACATCCCTTTTTATACCCAATATCCAGCAAAAAAAGGGAAAAAATGAAATTGCGGCATGGTAAAAAAAAAAAAAAAGAAAGAAAAAGCAGGGGAAAAAAGATTATTTTCTTAACGTTCTGCTGAACATTCTGGATTTATGAAAGGAAATGAGACAATTGATGAGATCAGATCTGCCAGGGTTTCATTTGAAATCCAAAAACCAATATTATTTTTATGTTCAGTGCTTGGGTTTTAGGTGGAGGATGTGATTGCACACATCAGCACCCCCAGTGAGGAGATTTACGAGGGAAATGCAGCTTTTGCAGAAAATCTCCATCTATTTTGTATTTCTCTTCTGGTGGAGCAGAATTCCAAAGACTCAGCTCCACTCAAATGGAGAGGACTTTTCATTGTGAACTTCTGAGTATTCCCAGAATCAATCATGAGAATGGTTGGGATGAAACATGGAATTAATTCCGAATGTTTGGCTTCTGAATGGAGAAGGGAGCTCAGGTTCCGGCAGCCCCAGGTGCATCAGAGCCACAATTCCAGGGAATCCAGGCCAGCTGACTCCCAGTTTTTATTGATAGCCTTCATCACCAAAAATCACACACCCCAACCCCTTTTTTTTTTTAAGGGAAAAACCTGATAAAATTTGTGAAACATTTGTTAGATCTCTTTGCTTCCAATCAAATCTGCAAAGGGAGCTGTAATTCCCTTCCCTCCAAGCTTTAAAATAAAATCTTGGTGGACAACTCGCATCCAAAATCTTCCCACATTCCCATGGAATCCTATTTCTTCCCATCCCCAGTTTAAAACCACGACTCATTTTGCTGGCTGGGAGGCTCTCAGAAATCTTTTAACCCCATTTGTTGTGTAAAACAACCCAATCCACGAAGGAAAAAGGGAAAAGAGAGGCCAATATTTTTATTTTCTTGGCAGTGGAGAGCTCTGTTTGAGGCTGTTTTCCCTACAATGTTGGGAATTTTGGAGATGGGGATGCTCCAAATAATTTGCTTTGCAAATTTTTCATCTCTTTTTTGCCCCTCCCAGCATTGTCAAGCTCCAAGTCTAGGGTCAGGGAATGTTTCTCTGCCAAGAGCTGTTCCTGTTTCTTCCCTGAGATCCATTTATCCCTCTTTTCTGTTTTCCTCCAGCTCTGTGCTGAACAAACACATCCCCAGGTAAAAAAAGGCTTTTCTAACAATGAGCATGAAATGAAAAATGTTTCTTGCTGCTCCAACTATCCCCAACATTCCCAGGACAAATTCCACCCTCAGTCCGTGGACAAAGAGAAATCCAATGTCCCAGAAAGGCCTTGTGAATGACCTTGTGTTCCACAAGGCAAATATTGAATTCCCAGAATTGTGTGTGCAGCAAATGGAGCTGAAACACCTTGGATTTATCTCTTGAAGCTTGGAGCTGTCACTGCTTAGGAGTTGGGGTTTTTTCCCATGTCTTTCTCCAGCTCTTTTTCTGGATAAATAGACAGCCAGGCAAAGGCTGGGCTCAGCAGAGCAAATCCAGGTTCCTGCACCTCTTGTTAAAAGGTGGGAAAAGGGGAAATGGCCTCAAATCGTACCAGGGGAGGGGGAGTTGGGATAGCAGGAAAAAAATCTTCCCTGGAAGTGTGGTGAATTATTGGCATCCCCATCCCTGGCAGTGTTCCAAAACCATGGGAAAATGATGGAAAAATGGAGCTGGGGAAGGGGCTGGAGCACCAGGAGCAGCTGAGGGACCTCAGCTCTTGTGGGCAGCTCTGGGCCCCTCGTGACAAGAGGACCTGGAGGGGCTGGAGCAGGGAAGGGAAGGGAGCTGGGAAGGGGCTGGAGAATTCCTGAGGGAGCTGGAAAGGGGCTCAGCCTGGAGCAAAGGAGGCTCAGGGGGGACCTTGTGGCTCTGCACAAGTCCCTGACAGGAGGGGGCTCAGGGGGGGTCGGGTTCTGCTCCCAGGGAACAGGGACAGGAGGAGAGGGAACGGCCTCAGGCTGGCCCAGGAAAAGCTGGAGTTGGACATCAGGAAGAATTTCTTTGTGGAAGGGTCAGGGACAGGCAGGAACCTCTGGAGTGCCCATCCCTGGACACACTCCAGCCCCTCCATGTCCTTCTTGTCATGAGGGGCTCAAAACTGCTCCCAGGATTTGAAGTCCCTCACAGGGGACACAATTCCTGCCCTGGTCCTGCTCCTACACAATTCCCCATCCAGCTCAGGTTCCTTTGGCCTCTTCCCCACCTGGGCACATCTGGATCAGGTTCAGCCAGGATTTGAGGTCCCTCAGCCACTCCTGGTGCTCCAGCCCCTTCCCAGCTCTGTTCACTTCCTGGACACGCTCCAGCCCCTCAAATTCCTTCTTGTCAGGAGGAGCCAAGAACTGTCCCCAGGATCTGAGGTCCCTCATGAGTGCCCAGCACAGGGGACGGTCAGGACAATCCCTGCCCCTGCTCCCACACAATTCCTGATCCAGACCAGCTTCCTTTGGCCCCTTGCCCACCTGTCCCACCTGGCTCATGTCCCGCTGCTGTCACCATCTCCTGGGGACCCCGAATATGTGAATTACTCGAAGCAGGAGCAGAATCAGGCACAGGGACCTCAGGAGGGCCAGGCCCAGCCCTGGTGTCACAAAGGCTGTAAAGAATTGTGTCACTTGGTGGCAGACGGGTTCAGGTGTCCATGGCCTCCCTGCCTCTGGAAGCACAGCACTGATTTTCCATGGAGTTGTTAATAAATTCTGTTTCCCAATCCCACTGTAGATTTACCCCTTATCTGACCAGGAAATCTGCTTTGTTTAAATTTAATCCTATCTTAGCTTCAGGAAGGCTTGGCATTATCAGATCCATTCTCTACTGAGCAGTGCTCTCATCACCCACAGCCAAGAAGTGCTGTTTTTTTTTCCCTCTGTAACGACAAGTAAGAAACTGAGTCCCAGCAAACATGTCCTTTATTAAAATATTTCCTTTTATGGGGAAAATAATCTGAGTGGAAATGTCCAGTCTGCATCCTTAGGTGAAGTATTTAGGAAAATGTTTTGTTGCTCACCAGCAAGGCATCCCCAACATTCAAATGGAGTTAAAATTGACAAGTTCTGATATTTAATTAAGGGAAGAACTTCCCTTTTATTCTTCTCTGTTTATGGCTCTTCCATCACCAATATCAGAGCAAGACAAAGTCCTCCCCAAATCCCAGAATTTTTGAATTTTGGGTGTGTGGAGATGACATAACTGGGGACATAACTGGGGACATAATTGATACCTGCTTATCACCCAGCTGAATAATGAGTGTTTCCACACCTGTGGCTTTGATGTGCAGGCTGTAAATTCCCAAATGAGCTCTCCAATTTTTATCCTTTCCAAGATGGAATTATATATATTTAAAGGGAGCAGAGAATTAATCTTGGTTTTTAGGATTTAAGCTGCACTGCTTGATCCTGGGTTCTCAGTAACCTCTTGCTGCCTGTGCTGCTCCCTGGATAAAAGGCCTTGGATGATTGATGTGTTTTGGATCAATTCTGGTGTTGCAGGTTGGAATCTCTGATTTATTGGCCAGGCTGCCTATGGAGCATTTGGAATTGGTGTAGGATCATGGAATCATGGAATGGTTTGGGATGGAAGGACCTTAAAACCCATCCCATTCCATGGGCAGGGACACCTTCCCTTATCCCAGGCTGCTCCCAGCCCCATCCAGCCTGGCCTTGGACACTTCCAGGGATCCAGGGGCAGTCCCAGCTTCTCTGGGAATTCCATTCCAGGACCTCCCCACCCTCACCTCCTCCCATATTGCCAAGTGGAGAACCAGAAGTCCATCAGGATGAACACAAATAAGAACTGGTGGAAAAATGAGCCTTGAGAAGAAGGAATCAGCAGAGATATTTTTATAATCCAGGAGAAACAGGAATCATATCCCAATATTCTGCTGGTTTCATCCACTGGGGCTCCCTGGCAGGTAACCATGGCAATTAAGGGTTTGAGAAGAACAAGACAAATTTGGGTAGCAATGGTTTCTCCTCACAAGCTGTACAGGAAAGATGATTCATCCAGGAGGGAATAAAAAACCCAATTCCAACAAGACAGCAATGCACAGGAAGAGGCAGGAACTGCACTGATCCCAAATCCCTGACTCTCCTGGGCTCCCAAAAAGCCAGGAGGAGTCCAGCAGGTTCCAATTTTCCCTAACCTGCTCTCAAGGAGCAGCTGGTAGAGCACACCAAGCTTTTGGTGGCACAGCCAAGGAAAATTTTCCCCATGAGCTGGTTAGCACCAATCCCATCCCTCTGCCGGCTTTGGGGACGTGGCCAGGGGCAGCCACCAGGTCTGTGATCCTCTTTGCTGGTTTGAAGTTGTGTCTGATTCAGGTTTCCAGTCTTTTCCATGCAGAACTGGGGGTTAAAGGGCCAAGTGGGAGGTGAGGGCAGCCCCTGAGACACCCTTCAGCTGTTGGGGGGTCTCAATCCCAGGGGATTGACCACGGAATAATATCACAGTTTCCTCTCCAGTTAAAAACCCCTCAGACTGGAGCAACTCCCAGGCTCTGAGGACAGCCAGGTATTTTAAGGAAGAAATCCCAGCAGCCTGATGGACCCAAACCCTGGGGCTACTCTGGTCCTTCACGGGGTTGTGCCTCTGGATGCTTTTGATGAGAGCCTGATGAAATCAGTCAGAAAAAACTCCTCATGCTCGCAGCTCGCTTGGCTGGATTTGGCTCTTTATGGGAGCTTTCTCCATTTCCAGAGGATTTCCTGGGACCTGGAGCGCTCCCCTCACATCTTCATTAGCATCACTCATTCCAGCCCAGCTCTCCAGGTCGGGTGGTGGGAAGAGATGAAGCTGTGGTGTCATCCCATCCTCCCACCCCATTTCCCGCGGGCGTGCACACGAGACTTTTCCGTCACCCGCTGGTGTCAGGCTGAGCAATTAAACCCCAACCTGCTTTCCCTGCATCCATTAGTTATTGCCCTCCAGCTGCCAGCAGCTCGCAGCTTTTCCATGGATCGGTGGGAATGTGCTTTGCCACATTTCCTAGGCAGGAGCAACTCCCCTTCTCCTCCCTGCTCGAGGTCTGATGTAATTGGCTTTAACAGAGCGTTAACAAATTGCCCGGGGGCATCCAAACCCTTTCCACCAAGAACGTGAGGACTTCAGGGTGAGGTACAAAGTGGAATTAAAAGGATTCCAGATAAATTTGGCTCCCATCTTGGCAGGCTGATGAAGCAAAGCCTCAGTGTCAGAAGTCACTTTGCCTTGAGGGGGGAAAAGTCACTTCGGTGTCCTGGAAATGTCACCAGAATAGAGATGAGCTGCACCTTGTCAAGTTCTTCCTGCAGCTGCTTCTCCAGGAGAAGCTTTGCCTGGGGCAGGACCAGCTCACTGCTCCCAGCAGCTTTTCCAGAAGCTGCATATGTGTCCCGAGGAAGCCACGTGGGAGCTGTTTCCCATTTTCCTTGACTCCTCACGGCCTGGGGATTTAAATAAGCCAGGCAGAGGTTGTCTGCTGTGGAAGTCAGCAGAGGAGCAGCGGCTTTGGTGGCCAAAAATGGCCTCAGGACAGAAGCAAGAAGATGTTCAAGGTGCCCTCTAAATTTTTATTTGATGCCCAGAGCAGCTGTGGCTGCCCCTGGATCCCTGAGAGTGTCCAAGATCACTTGGAGCAGCCTGGGACAGTGCGAGGTGTCCCTGCCATGGCAGAGGTGGGACGGGATGAGCTTTAAGATCCTTCCAACCCAAACCATTCCATGATTCTATGAAATTTTTTGTGTGTCCACAACATCTAAAAACCTCAGAAAAACAGGTTTTCTGAAGGCAATGGATTGCAAATCTCGATTCCAGGTAGGATCAGGTGGGCAGGCCCCGAAGTTCCAGCTTGGGAATGGGATTCCTCTTATCCAACTCGAGCTGGTTGGATCCTGACATCTTCAGATTGGAGTGTGGGATTCTTGGATTCCTGGAAGTGTCCATCCCCCTGTGCTCTTGAGGAAGTCCCAGCAGCTGCTGGGGCACGGCCACACTGCCGTTCTTCAGTCCATCACCTCCACACAGCTGCAGTTAGGTGGGATAAATCCCCATTTTACACATCCCTGATGGAATTCAACCCATGTCCAAGGACAGATTAATACATTACCCTCGTCCAAATCATTTTCCATTCCTATTTTAAGTGGCTGGGCGATGTCATTATAAAAATTGCAGAGAAATGTCCTGTTTATGTCATTGTCATGAGCAGTTTCTGCCGCCTCCATTTCATGTTGGCAATTCAAATTTAAATTATTGCAACATTACTGGACGAGCCCTGCTCTGAGATCTCCTCTTGAAAGTCAATCCTGAAGGATGGAGCACTTGGAAAAGCTGATGTGGGGAAATGTTGTGGGATTTCTGCTGGCATTAGGAAGGAAGGAAAGAGACACAGTGATTTGACTGCTTAATCTTTCCTTCCTTCCCTTTTCCCTTGGGATATCCAAGGAAGCTGGCAAAGTGTCAGCCAGAGCTGGGCCTGCTCACAAGGGCAGCAGCTCATGGATAAATGGAAGTGGAGAAGAATCTCAGCTGATTCCAGCTCAGAGATGAGGAACGCTCTGGTTCTTCCTGAAGGTCATGATCTCCCAAACTGAAGCTCAATGAGTTGTGTCAACATATTCCAGGCTTTTCCCACTTTTTCTGTGATTTGACAATTCATAGAATTTGGATGAGAAGGGCCATTAAATCCCACCCAGTGCCACCCCCTGCCATGGCAGGGACACCTCCCACTGTCCCAGGCTGCTCCAAGCCCCATCCAGCCTGGTCTTGGACATTCCAGGGATCCAGGGGAGGCCACAGCTGCTCTGGGAACCCTGTGCCAGGGTCTCACCCTCATAAGAAGTGTCCAAGGCCAGGTTGGACACGGCTTGGAGCACCCTGGGACAGTGGGAGGTGTCCCTGCCATGGCAGGGGGTGGCACTGGATGGGATTTAATGTCCCTTCCCACCCAAACCAATCCATGTCTCAGCAATTCTCTGATTCCATGATCCTGGGAGTCTCTGATTCTGTGATTCTCTGTTCATGTGATCCTGTCATCCTCAGGTTCTTTGTTTCTGTAATTCCATGATTCTGCAATTCCCTGATTCTGTGATCCCGAAGTTCTCCCATCCTGGTTTTCTATGATCCCGTGGTTCTAGGCTGAGTTTCCATGCCCAATCCACCCTTGGCCTGTGTTTTCATCCCTGGTCATCTCCCCCAAGGCCACATCTCCTGGTGGATCCCGGCATTCCTGGCACGGTCACCCCTAATCCACCACCTGCAGCTCCATTTGCTGGGGGAGGTTTTGGAGGTTTTCCAGCCTTCAGCTGTGTGCCAGCATCTCCAGGGAAGTTTCCTGATGGGATCAGGGAGGATGGCAAAGAGAATCTCAAAAACGATGACTTTGAATGAAGACAAGTCCCTGCCCACTGCACTGGTGATCAGATTGAATTATTTGCAGCAGGATTCTGTCCGATCTCCTCGGCCAAAATTCCAGTGGTCTGAACTTCTCCTTTGCCAGCAGCACCTCCACTTCCAGCTGTGTCCCAAAGCTCCTTCCTGCTGGGAACACCCCTGGAGGCCAGGACAAGCCTTTCATCCCTCAGACCCCTTCGGCAAATCCTTCTCTCCTTTGATCCCCATGGCTGGGGACATTCCAACATTTTTTGTTTCAATTTTATCTCCACTTTCTTACAACATCCCCGATGTTTGCCTCCCCCAAAACCCCATGGTTCCACTCATTTCATCTCGTGCCGCAGAAAATGTGATGCCATCTTCAAGAAACTTCCCACTGCGCATTAATTTCTTTCCCCATAATTATATTTATATTTCAACAAATAGGCTTGAAGTGCATTATTATTCTCAAATGAGCACTAATGGCTTTCAGCACTTTCCCGCAGCTAATTGTGCATTTATTTCCCAGCTTTGATGGCTCCCAAAGAATTCCAGTTCTTCATTTCCATGAAACAACTGTGAAGGGGAAATTAACTGGCTGCTTATTTCATCCATGCATTTGTATTTTTTCCTCCCTGAAAAACTCGACACAAACTGTTGGTGTCCATCAAATAATTCCTTTCCCCATCAGGAAAACATTTCCCTAAATGAGCAACACCAATCTTCAGCCACCCCCCAACGGAAAAAAGGGAAGAAGAGTAATTTTTTGCTGCTCTTGTGTCACTCCAGAAGATAAAAATTCACATTTTGCTCACAGCAGGGTGGACACAAATTTGTTTTAAGGTCATTGGATCCCGTGACACAATTTCAGGGGGATCACTGAAGATTCCAGAGTGGAATTCCAAGGGCTTTGGAACAGGAGAATGGGTGCTTGGACAACATCACCCTCAACAAAATCATTTTCCTTTCATAATTAACAATGTGATTCTTGTGTCCTTCTGGGTCCCTGGGAGTGGCAGGAGACATGGACCTTCCTCTGAAATTCCAGGACTCCATGGGAAGGAGGGAAGATCTTAATCCACAAATTGTCTCCTTTGGACCACCCACCCTCTTAAACAGCCCCCAAAATTCATATTTAGAGCATTTCTTAAGTCATAAAATCATCCAACTTCCATGAAAATCTTCAAGCCTTCAGCAGGGTTGGAATTAAACCACCCAGATTTAACTTTTTCTTTCCCAATCACTTTTTTTTTTTCTTTTCAAGGAATTCAACTATTTCCTCTCATGGCTGTTTTCTTAATTTTACTTTTCCTGGGAAAAAAAGCCGAGAGAAGGAATTAATCCAACAACAACCTTGATGAGGAATTAATTGAAAAGTGTGATGAGAACCCTGAGCTCCTTCCAGCCTGGGCAGCAACGGAAACATTGGGATTGACAAAGAAAAATTCAGATTTGCTCCAGAGTTCAAACACTGTTAATAAATGTGGGAAGAGGATGCCCAGAATCTTTGGGCAGGAGCCTGAGGCCACATTCCATGCTTATGCAAATTTTATGGAAAAGTGCAGTATTCGACAAATTACACAAATTCTCTCTCTCTCTCTTTTTTTTTTTTTAAGGTAACTGAGTCTGGGCAACATTTTGGCCCAAATTTGACTTCAGTTTAGGGTGTTTATAGGGGATTTCTGAAAAGTGGAATCTCCTGGGAAGGAAGAGCTTTTTTGTTTGTAGGAGAGAGCAGCTCTCCCACATCCCCCGGGATGCCCAGTCCGGTGGCCGGGGGCTGCTCCAGAGGGGGTTTGCCCACAGCATGACGGTCACTGTTCCATAAAACAACCCAGCAGAGCCTTTGAACGGCTGGAAAACATTCCAGGGGAAGATGGAAAGGAATTATTCCTCCCTACCAACCTCTAGGCCATGCTCCAGGCCTCTGGTAAAGGCCCAGAGGTACAGAACAATTCCGTGGAATCCTGGAATGGTTTGGGTTGGAAGGGACATTAAAAACCATCTCATTCCACCCCTCCCATGGGCAGGGACACCTCCCACTGTCCCAGGGTACTCCAAGCCCCGTCCAGCCCGGCCTTGGGCACTGCCAGGGATCCAGGGGCAGCCACAGCTGCTTTGTCCAACCTTCATTAATTGGGATATTCCCACAGGAGTGGTTTCTGTTGGCAGAAATTCCCCATCCTCCAGCAGTTTTGTTCCAAACATGCAAAGGCAGTGAACGAACTCTCTCAGCACCAGGAGAAATTGGGGGAATATCCAAACCCTACTCCAGAGCCAGTGGAAAATACGGGCAGAGGCGGCAGGGGTGACACAGAGCAAATCTCGGGATGAAGCACCCACTGTTCCCACATGGAAAGGGATCACAGGGGAAGGTTGGGCTCTTCTCCCAGCTGAAAAGAAGGAATGAGATGAAACAGCCTCAGGTTGTGCCAGGGGAGGTTTAGAATGGATATTATGGAAATTTTCTCCACAGAAAGTGTTGCCAAGCATTGGAACAGGCTGCCCAGGGGAGTCCCCATCCCAAAAAACCACATGGGTGTGGTGCCTGGGGACATGGCTTAGTGGTGACCAAGATGGGGTTGGATTCAGAGCTGGATTGATGATCTGGTAGGCCTTTTCCAGCCTTTACAATTCCATGATTTTAACACCACAGGTGCCCTTGCTCCCCTCACACTCCTCCGTGTGGAGTGAACAACCCACAGCAACCCCGGGGCTGTGCTGGAGCAATAATTCACCTTTCCCACCAGCTCCAGTGCTGCAAGCCCAGTTTTTCCCTTCTCATCCTAAATTGGCTTGGAATCACCCCTTTAATTCCCAGGATAAAGCATCATCTGTGATTATGACATGCAGAGAAATAAAAGCCAAGAGCTTTTCCCCACACAACCTCTCCTTGACTCCTGCAGCGTCTGCCTCGGCTGTTTTGTAACCCTGCCCAGTTAATTTTGTGCTCAGTGGCTTTTTCAAAGCACAAAGCCTTGCTGAAAAAGCCTGCTCAGAAATTCATTAACTCCACAATGCTCCTGGCCTCGCTCCAGCCAAATTATTCCATTTCTACCATGCTCAAAATAAAGGAAAAGCGGGGTAGAATCGATCCAACCCACACACGGAGATTCCAGTCTGACAGTCTGGGTGGAAACCAAGCCCTGGTTAATCTGCACAGCCCTTCCCATGATTAATCCAGACTAGGAAATATTCCATATTTTCCAAAGGATTCCCTGCAGGTGACAAATGGAGTGTCACAACTGCCCCTCTGACAGTTGACATAGGGACACTTTCGGGATGGGGAAAATGGAAAATGACAATTTTTAAGCTCTCAGCTTTTGATTCCTCCCCAGTTTGTGCCTCAAAAGCTTCAACAGGAGTCCAGATCCTTTATTTACAGCATTTTTTTGCAGTCATTCTTGCAAAATCCTCCCCTTTCCTTGGATGCTGTCCCATGCCAGACACCCCTTTGTGGTGCCCTGTCCCCTCAGCATCCCTCAGAGCACCCACAGGTGTCACATTCCCAGCTGTGTTCCCCCAGTCAGCCTCTGGTTCATCTTTTCCCCATAACTGCTGAAAATATCCTATAAAATCATGGGATTTCTGGCTCAGCTTCCTGAGATTTGAAGAGATCCTAAAATTCCAGAATGATTTAGAGGGGCCCTTAAAGACCACCTTGTTCCACCCTGTGCCGTGGGCACTTTCCCTCGGAAGGATCTCCCATCACATTAAATGCTCTGTGAATTCCTGATGCCTCCAGCTTCTTTTCCCCCTCCTTTTCTCCCCCCTTTTTATGGAAGTGAACCTCTGTCCCCATCAGGACACCCCTGGGCCACCAGCTCTGAGCTGTCATTTCACTTGAGCAGATAATTAGCGACAGATTGAATCTTTTGGATCTTTTGTGGAGAGAGAGATCAGGAAGGAAAAATCCTTTCCTCTTTCCTTTGTCAGCCAGGTGCGTTTAGAGGGAGGGAATCATCCCAGTGGAAGGATGAAATATCCTGTTTTTAAGCCACCCAAATCCCATCCAGTAGAAACCAGAACCATCTGCATTGCATTTCTGGCTTTCCTGCTGCATTACTTCCAGGAAATCTGGAAAAAAGAGGTTTTTTTCCTGGTCAAACTGGATTTTCCAAAGATTCGTTTCCTTTTTGTACTTCACACACTTTGTAGGGCCGTGGATTTGTGCTGGGTGGATTCCAGGTGGATTT
>VYXG01011279.1:1638189-1758524 GCA_013397235.1 Lanius ludovicianus | reverse complement strand
GGGGAAGGCACCTCCACAGATATTTGTTGACTTGATGACTTTACAGGTTTTGTTGCCATGTGAATTCTGTGTTTCTTACACAGAGGAAGAGGTGCCATGTAAAACTGTGACAGGTATCTGACAGAACATCACTTTCTTTATTATTAAGGGGAGTTTTTTGATATAATACTACTGCTGAAAAATGTTCAAATGTGTAAGAAGTTAAATACTGGCTTACCCTGTCTTTCATCTCTAAATATTAAGTGAACTGAAACAGATGTTAGAAGAACTGAAGAGGTACAGCAATGATATCTTTACTGATACACATTTAATCTGCCATGTATTGTATTTAGCTGGATTTAGCACCTATTATAAATAAATATATATATGGCTGTAATATTGACCATTCTATTTAATGTCGCTTGGAAAGACAGCTAAACTTCACTACAGCAAAATTGTCATCAAATCTTACTGGACTGATGTAGTAATGTAACACTGTATCTAACAACCTTTCACTGTTAGCAGCCACTAAAAAAAAAAGTGGCCTGCAGAATTAATTAAGCTTCAAAGCCTGTCTGCAGTCTCATTATATTGTGCATTCACTAAAGCATATGGTTCAGTCTAAAAGCACTTGTAATCAGACCACAAATTGTAAATTGGGCCCCTATAGGAATGAAGTTGAGAAAGTTACATCATCTCATACAGCACACCGTGTGTTCCACTGAGAGCTATCTGCTCCAAACACACGGTTCACATGTGTGGCTTATTCCCAACTCAGTGAGAACCAGTTCTGAAACATTTGTAATGTGACATGAGTGCAAACACCATGTGCTTACCCAAATAGCAAAAGGCCTGCTCTGACAGTGCTGGGATCGGCTGTTCAGTACTTTCAAGACAGCAAGTGAACACATATCAATGTAGTAAGTGTATGTTTGGTTTCCAGGATCAGTGGTTTTGGAGAGTCAGAAACAACAGGGTGATGGATGGATACCCCATGCAGATTACCTACTTCTGGAGGGGACTGCCTCCCAGCATTGATGCAGTTTATGAAAACAGTGAGGGGAATTTTGTCTTCTTTAAAGGTAAGAAAGAACAAAAGTAAAATTTAGTGTAATACTTTTGACTGTGATGATTTCTTGAAACACATCTTGTTTATTTTTACTACTAATTTGTAAATCTTGTTGCAAATTGGTAGCTGAATGAAGAGTATATAAGTTAAGATTTTCTTGTTTGGTGGCTACATTTTTAGTTTATGATTACCCTTCACGGTATCAGGTCATTTGCTCTTACATAGTCAATAAAAATTTGGAAGTATAAATATAAGACCTAGAAATGATCTGTTATGAAATAATTTTTGAAAAATGTGCTTTAGGAAAACACAATGAACACATTTCCATTTTTTTTTTTGTCATTTTCTTTGCTCTTCTTCCTTTTTACAAATGAACTTCTGATATATTTAAATGACATCTCTGCTATATTTACCTTGCTGTACTGCATTGTATTTGTTTCATCTAAGAACTGTGATGTTAGGAGTTTCATGTGGGGAAAAATAATCTTTTCCATAGATATCTATTTAGTATTTTTTAAAGAAGCATAAAATCCAGAAAATAGCTGATATAGATTGAATTGTTGCCAATAATTCTTTTTAAATTTCACTCCAGACATCAGCTCTTCTTCAAAATTAAAGTTCTTGAACCTGTGCCTAATTTAGTTTTAATGATAAAATGATCTTATATGTTTAATAAATGCATGCTTAGTGACAAAAGTCTGCAAATTACGTAAAGTATGTTTTATAAAACAATCATTCAGGAGAAGAAACTGAATAGATAAAAAATATGTGAAAAATTACTCAGCTATTTAGGTTGTTTAGTGCTGTGAATGATTAATTTTTTAACTCATTACAAAAAGGGTAGATTTTTTAAGTGTTTATGTGAAAAATTATATTGAGCCATTTACAGGGAGTTAGAGGTAATATTTCCTGCACTACAGAAACAGGATCTTGAGAATGCTAAATTAAAAATATTTAATAACATGCAGAAACACTTCATAACAGTACAATGAAGATGAAGTTTATGTTTTGTTAATAGTGAAATTTTACTTTTTGTGTGAATAATAAGGAAAATTACCTTCCATATAGTACATTTTCTGTTTATCTGACTTCCATACAGCAAATGCTTTTACTTCTGTTTCCATAAAATAAACCTCAAGTCATTAACTCTGGGAAGTTGATATGGTTGAGAATTATGATCAAGGTACCTCCAAATCTCTGTCCCACTGCTTGATTTTTAGGTCCATGGGAAATGGAAGGAATAAAAATACTATTCTATAGCTATTCCTTTGCACCACTTCTACAAAGAGCAAAGTAGCTACCATGTGCATTCCAGACTTCTGCCCTGATAATACTGGGATCCATTACTGAACTCCAGACAGAAATTATCAAGCTTACTCTTACAGCTGCTTTCTTTTCCTTCCCAGTGACCTTGAAATATGTTTTATCATTATTTGACTCTTCACCCAGTGCTGACTGGCTCCTATTAGGTCTTAGAGGAATGGGTTGATTCTGTAGTCTGTGGGTTATAGATAACAAACAACAGAAGGAGGAGGGTACTTCTCTATTTTCTGTCCAGGAAATTAAATCAAGATTAATTAAAGAAGGCAGGAGCAGCTCAGAATTGTGTTTTGCTTTCTCATCATCCCCACCTTATGCTATCTGACTTCAGACCAGTTAGTTTTGTGCCTTCTAGCTGATATCATATGATACTTGGATTTTCTGCTGCAAGTATTTTTCCGTATGACTTCTTTTCAAAGTTCTTTCCAATATTTTTCCAACTACATTTTTATTATCCCTTTATTTACCTAGGTCAAAAGCCTTTGTATTTCCTTGTGCAATTTTTAAAGAAAGTTTTGCTTCTCTGCCACTTCTTCATGACTTGATATCTAACTGTTGGTGTTTGTCTATAAGTGTAATTCATGTTTTTCCACTGCTGCAGAATCAAAAATTTCAGCTGAGTCTTCTGTGTGGGTGCTCTTGAAAATTCCTGTTCTAAGGATCTCAACTGCCTTGAGGAACATGTTTACAGAAATCTATATAAATAGACTGTAGGTAAACAATCATTATCTCGTATCTTCTATTCCTTCACAAAATTTCCTGGGAAAAGAGTACATGCCCTCCTCCCAAAGATGCTAGAAATAGACAAGTTGATTGTTGCTAAGATGATGATAAAGTAGAATGTGTTATCCAGCTAGTATGCTTTACCAGTCTAAATTGGTCCAAACAAGTAAGTTCTAGAAGGAACTTTAAATCTGAAGTCTAGCATACAGATGTGTTAACAAAGCACATACCTAAGCCAATATCCACATCCATTATTCAGAGAATAAAATAGAAACTATGAAGTGCCAGCAGAGAACTTTTACTGGATTAATATCACTATGCACTCCTCTGACCCACATTATAGTGCTGCCTGTTCCTGCCCTCCTTTTAGTGCTGACCCATAATATACTACAAATATACAGACTAGACATTAGGGAAAAACAAATCTTCACACAAAGAGTGGTTGGACACTGGAATGTGCTGCCCAGGGAGGTGGTGGAATCTCTGTCCTTGGAGTTGTTTAGTAAAAGACTGGATGTGGCCATGGTTTAGTTGGTAAGGTGGTGTTAGTTCAGCGGTTAACCTTGATGGTCTCCCACGTCTTTTCCAACCTAGCTGATTCTGTGATAAACTCATCCATCCCAGCACAGCTCCATGCACTCCATGGAGCCAGTCGTTGACACAGAGGGCAACACCCCCATGCCCTCTTCCCTACCCGTCCTTCATAAAGAGCCAGTAGCCTTCCATTCTAACATTCCGTTCATAGAAGCCATCTCACCATGTCTCTGTAATGCCAGTAAGATCACAGCCTTGCAGGTGTGCACAAATTTCCAAGCACATCTCCAACTCCTGTTGCTTATTCCCCATAAAATGTGTATTTGCATAGAGGCATTTAATTTGGTGCCCCCAATGAAATCAACTTGCTGGCTCCTGTGGCTGGAATTCCTTTGTGCTGTTTCAGGTGCTCTCCTGCTGACCTGTGATCTCTCTCCAGGCTCTGGACATCTCTTGCTGTCACTGGCATCAAACTGGTAGGAGTGGGATGGATTGAGGTTCCCCCTCCACAAGCAACTTTAGGTAAAAGCCCTCTTTACCAGCTTGGCGAGATGCTCTTCCTGTTCCCTGCCAGATGGACTCATCAGCCCCTGGTAGACCAGACCATATTCATAAAGTACACAGTAATCTGGTGGATAGCTGCTTGTAAAAACCAGATGTTTGCATTCTTGTTGTTATTCATTGCCAGTGTCCATGCTGAATGATAATAAGAAGATGGCATAAGAAAGATACCTTTTTATTTTCTATTTTCTTTCTTTTTTTTTTTTTTTTAATGAGAAAACGTGAATAGTAAAATTCATTCTGTGTACCTTTGGGAATTTATATAGTGTTAAAAATGAAATTGTCAAGCCATCTGCACTGTTGAATGTTATGGTAAACCAAATGTAGCAATACAAAGGCTGCTGTAAAACTCACACTACCAGTGCCTTCATCATAACATTCAACTGCACTTACCCCATGGCCTGGCAGTTTTATATTGAAAAATAGATTCACTGTAGTGTCAGATCATGGAACAGAGAAATGACAGAAACTTGATGTGGGAAATAGGGAATGGAGAAAAGGGAACCATGAATAGTAATTTTAGGGTACTAGTAAAAAGACTAGACACAGGCTTGAAAGACCGAAATTAAGAGGAATGTTGACTGGAAAAAAAAACAAAACAAAAAACATTGAGGATTAGATATTAAAACTTTAACTGATTTCAATTACATGTAATTCTTTAAAAATTTGGGAATTAATCTCACCACTCTAAGACAGTGTTTATATGCCACACACTTCTTGCACTACACATATACCATAATTGCAAATAATATGGACAAAAATCTTGGTTGCTGGCAGCCCAGAAGCACAATTATTCAGAATTCAGATTCTATAAAGAGAGAACTACAGTTACTAAAGGCTGCATATTTGTTTGCAATAATCAGTAGGTAGTTTAACAGTCTGAAGAACATCAAGAATATTGTTATTTTAAGTGAAGCATAGCAATACAGATGTCCTTTATTTCCAGTACTTTTTATAGAATGTTGAGACATAGATGTTGAGAGGTTTCAAATAATTGCATGGTTCATCCTTCTCAGCTGTTTCCCTACAGTGATGATATTTAACAAAGCATTATTGCAATAATTAAGTCATTTTAGCATTTTGTCACTTGCTTCACTCTCAGCTTCTGACCTTAGCAATCTGCTTCTTATTATATTAGACCTTACATTAGGGTATAAAAGCAGAGACATTAAACATTCTGAAGTTTCAGACTTCATGAAACATGTGGTGCTGTATTCTCTGTGAGAATAACAAACCTACCAATGAGACATTAAATAAACAACTTTTTAAAATAAACACGGTGGTTGTTTCTGCCAAGGGCTTAGGTTATGACTCCGAAAAAGCATTAGTTATCTATAAGAAGAATAAAAATATGACTAGTTTGGTCATAGTTCTTTCCATTATGATCACAATTAATGAAGTCTTATTGACCATTTATAAGTGGAAGTGGAATATGAGCTACATGGAAGCATACTGACTTTAGCATTAGTTTGTACTACCTTTAAATTTACTTAAAGGTTTTAGAAATAAAATTATCTCATTCTCATCCCAGTTGGGCTTCTTTTGAGCTGGTTTTCAGCTTTAACTTCACCTGCCATCAGGTTTTGATCAATATTCTGTTGATCAGATCAATTCTCTGATCACTTGTCACCCACTTTCCTCCAGCTGACAGAAAAAAACCCCAAAACAACAAGATCAACAACAAATCTCATAAAACCTTCTAAAAAAACCAACTAAACAAAAAACTGAAGTGAAAACTGTCAGCCAGATGGAACATTTGGATTTCTTATATACAGTACTTCTCATTAACAATCAACACAGTTATAGCAGACTAAACATGTCTTCTAAAGCAAATGTTAAATAAAATTCCCTCTAGTTAGCATCAATAGGACTTTCTCACATATGTTAGAGCTCTCAATGTTCCACTGTCTCCTTAAAATATGGTTAAATTTACCTTTTCTCTGTTTTCTAAGAATAATTTGCTTCTTAGTAAGAAATTATGTGAAGAATTCAGTTTCTTAAGTCTGTTCCCACATCTACACTTTCCTTTTACTTCAGTATATCTGAATATGCAAAAAGTACCTAGCTCAGTTGTGCTGTCACTTATTATGGTCTGTGCATAACCATTGTTTATTTTGGTATGACCTGATCTTTTTAATAGTTAATTTTTGTCTCCTTGGGTATGGCTGATAATGATCTATTCATAACAATTGCTTGGACTTCTATTCCTTGTGCGGCACAGAGAAAAGTATTGGCATTACATACATCACAGCATATGCCTCTCAATGCTGTGCAACAGCTGTCATTTTGAATGATCTTCTGAAACAGAAATGAGCTGGCTCAGGATCATTCACTGGATGCCATCTGTTGTTCACACCCTAAGTACCAACTAGTAAGGTCCAAAACGCATGACTTCTCTTATCATTGCGTTTGAAACTGCCATTAACATCTGAAGCCTTCTGCATCCAGTCATGTGAATTGGCAAAAGATAAGCCACATAGGAGGAGAGGCAGAGAATGATTGAAGATGCTCACTTCTGTCATTATCAAACCCTATAAGGGAATTTTTATAAGGCATCTCAGTAAAGATAAATCTCAGGTTAGCAGCGACCTTAATCCCAGGTCAACAGAGAACTCAGCTTTCCATGGCTGTTCTTCATAGATCTCTTGTGGCTCTTTTATTTTCAGTACTTCAAATGGCTGTGTACATGCTCATTCTTTAGTCCTTTTGTCCTTCAACTGGGAGGGGAGAGAAGATAGATCTGTTGAGCAAACTGTAGTGTCTGTGCTTGGAACTGGGTGACAAGCAGCTGTAAAGAAGCTGATAAAAAATTAACTCTGGAAACCCAGCATGGGAGACATGGAAACTATACCCTCTCTCCTAATTAAAACTCTGAAAAAAATGAAAACATGCTTAAAATCACCACAGTACAAACAGAGAAATTAAAAACCCCCTTCTTTTAAACAAACATTTAATACCTCTGAGGGATAATTAAAATATCAAACCAACTGCAAAACAGCTCTCTGGATTTTCCCTCTTGATGATTCTGGCATACACCTGATCCTAGGTCTTTGGGGTAATATTATATGTCCTTATAAAATATTTATACAACACAGTACCTTAACCTCCTAAATCTGTGTGACAGACTGTCTAACCTTAAAGGTAAGTACAAAAACTAATGTGAACAGCCATGATTTTATCTCTTACATCCTCTTTCCAAATGTGTTTGAGCAAAATATGTTTTCAAACTTTTCCCCTTATATTTTAAATATCATTGTCATTCATAACAAAGGAGAGACCAAATTGAAGTAGCCAATAAGGTCAATTCAATATATATGTTCATGGATCTTGTCTAGATTTTTCTGTGATTTATCTCAGAAGTGATGTCAAAGAGTATCTTCTCCTTCAGTATAATTATTACTAAAACTAGCAATGCTTTTTGGAAAAAATTATGATGGTCTTGCTTTGAAGTGAAAATAAACACATGGTTCTTACACAATGGAGCCTATAGTCTAGCTTGAGAAGAGTGTCCCTGTGGTCTAGGTGACATAACTCAAAGAGAAGACAGGCATCAAAACAAGCTTGTCAGATAAGTACATAAATGGAAGTTATACTCCCCCTTCCCCATTTCTAGGGATTACGTGGCGATCTTTATTCTCATTTTTCAGCCAAATCTGTCTGTGTTTGAAAGAGGAATCTCTGCTGTAAAGACACAGGTGAGAAGTAAGTTTTGAAGAAGAATTAGAAAAAAGCAAAAATGAAAAATGGAGAAGATAGTTGCAAGACTAGTACAGGTGGCTCAGTACGTTGAGAAGTTCCTAGAAGAACAACATAATTATTGGGGAAAATATTGGACTATGGGCTTAATATGAGATGATGAAATAGGTGAGATAATCATGGAAGTGTTCAGTGAAGAAGAGCTTGGCCAGGAATCTAGAGAAAAATCTAAAGCTTGGAAACTTGTGGGCTGGTGAGGTAAGCTATCCAGCTGGAAGAGAGAGCACAGGAAGCATCCTCTCCCACAAACTGGTACAGGGGGCATCTGTGCTGTAAAACACTGGTGCAGCTGCCATTTCTGTTGGCATGGATCCCTACGTATACAGTGTATTTATCTAGTAAATGCAGTTATCCCTCTAACAGTGGGGGTTTCAGCCACTCAGCATTGCAGCTCAGGAAGCCCTAAGTTATCATTCATATTTAAGACAGTAACCTGAGTAACCTGGGTGATCTGAGATTTGTGTAGACACTGTGCTAACATCAACTACAGTCATACAACTACCTTGTATTTTTAGCATGCAATAAGTCATTTGGGTGGTTTTGAATGATTTGTCACCTACAGACAAAGCTTAAGCCTTACTGCCACTGCCAACCCCCCATTTAGTTTCAGTGGCAAAAGGTTTTCACCTCTGGGACTTCAGATTCTCAGTTTGCTCTCTTTAGGCCACACTAAAGAATATATGTTAAAAGATTAAAATCTATGGTTATTTCTGAAATAATCATACATCATTCATAAGTAATTTAACTTCTTGAGGAGAAATACAGAGTGGTAAAATTCTATGGTCTCTATGAGGATTGTCATTTCTATTTTTTTTTTTGCTTTTCTTACCTTATTCTTATAAAATTCACTCTTTCCTCATGAAACATAAAACTGTTGCATTTATAGTTTTTCTGTAAATGTCTTGCATTATCAACCACACAGCCTCTTAAGATGATTTCATTTTCATTCTACTTTTGATCACTACATAGTTGGTATCAAAATATTCTGTGGACTTATTTGAAGAAAAGTACTTTATAAATGCAAGGTATCCATAAGGCATATTTAATTTTGCATTATCTGCAGTGATAGAACATTTTTCATTTCACTGTATTAGGAAGAACCACTACTATAGACCTTTGGGGATCTTTCATAGGAGTGTATTAATATTCATACTGAGAGTACTGATGACTAACATGTGTATATGTGTATATATATGCTTTTGTACAGGTAACAAGTTCTGGGTTTTCAAGGACACTACTCTTCAGCCAGGTTATCCTCATGATTTGATAACACTTGGAAGTGGAATTCCTTCCCATGGCATTGATTCAGCAATTTGGTGGGAAGATGTTGGAAAAACTTACTTCTTCAAAGGAGATAGGTTGGTATAGGATTTCTGTGGGAGAACAATTCAATGGATATCAGCTCAACATGTTAAGCTTTTCCTCTATTTCTCAAAAGAAAATGTGAAGACACTTAAATAGCTAATATTCTGTGAATGGAATTAACTCCTCCTTCATAGATGGCTGTACTGCTTTCACATGTCTCATAACCTAAATTATGTCTGTGTGAATATCCTGGAATGAGTATATGTATATCCAGTAGAAGAGTTATGTTTTAGAAGTCAACAGGCAAGTCACAAATTTAAACTTAAATATTCAAAGTGATGTGTTTATGTACACTCTTACCTCTTTCTTTCTATCTACATTTCTAAACCCCAGCACATAAGCAGGCAAGGCATGATCCAAAGCTTTTAAGGTCAGTGAAAATGACTTCTTTTCTACTATTTCATGAGGTAAAAAAAGGGAATTAAGAGCTAAACCTGAGAGCTAGAGAAGAATTTGAGCATTTTCTTTTAATTACTTCTAAATAAATCTTACAGGGACACATATTTATGATTAATAATGAAAGAAAACCCAACACAACCCCCCAAGAAAAAAAAACAAAGAAAAAAATGTAAAATCTGAGGGTTTTTCTATTCCTAAAATATTTGTACTAGTCACTTAGTGTCTGTATCTTTATTTATCTAACAATAAAAAAAAGGAAAAGAATATTTTTCTGCTTTATAGACATGTCAAGAGAATTCACTACTTCTTGAAACACTGCAAGTTATCTGAATGATGGATTTTACAGATTTTTCAGTATGATACAGTATTTGTTGATTGATGTATCACTGTGCAAATTTTGTCTGCTTAGAGACAAATTATTCTATATTAATAACCGTAATGTTTCTATTAGTATTATTAAAAGTATGACTGCTTTTGTTACTGTGTGGTACTTAATGTTCTCAGACACTAATAGTATTCATGGATCACTAAAGAAATCAATTTAATGCACATCATAGAATATGTTTAGCATACTACAGTTGTTAATTTTTTAGCAGTACTGTAAAAATTGCAATACAGATTGATGCAACAAATTTTATTGTTGAAGCTTTTTTTATTATTTAAAAAAATATAGTTCTCCAACACTCATGGTGAGAGAAGTAGATATCTAAATAAAATTTTGTAATGTTTTAAAACTAAGTATCATTTCAAGCAATCAATTTTCATAGTGAGCAGAAGATGCCTAAATAATTTTCTTCCTATGGTTGAGTAGATTTTTTTAAAAATTCAAACTAATTTTCAGGTAATAATTTCCCACCTCCACATACATGTTGTAAATAGACTTACAGTACGAATCTTTTGTGACTTGTACTTCCTTTAGACTTTATTCAGCAGTGTCCTTTTATATTTCTATGCATAGGCAGTTACTTATAGTCAGGACTTTCCTAAAACATGGTTGGTAGTAACAGAGGACAAGGAGAACTAGCAGAGAAAACACGTGCTGGCAGAAAAGTTGCTACTTAGAGCTAACAAGCACAATGAAAGTCAGCAGGATATAAATGCAATACAGTATGTTAGAAGAAGATTGAACATTAGCCTTGCAGAGATAATTGAGCCATTACAGGATATTGACCATCAGTAGGAATAAACCCTTATAACAGTAAGTTTCTCAATGTGCATTGCTTACGACATCAAATATTGGCTATAAAATAAAAATAATAGGAATGGCCAAACAAAAAAATAAGCAAACAAGAAAATCCTATGAACCAAACCAGTAAGAAGATTTAAAAGTCAAACCAGTAAATAGTCATATTTCTAAAGCAGTTCATATATGGAACATTATTGTTGATATTTGATATTATCTATTTCAACACTAATGATAATTGTTCCAAATAATTATATGACACCCAAAAAGGGGAAAAATTGACTACAGAAAACATTAGTCCCTCTTTTATTCCTCTCCTACCAGAAGTGAGCCATTTGGGACTAGGAGATAATAGGTTTGATGAACTTCTTCACATGTCCTTGTTTATGCCCCTGTCTAGTCTGACTGGTTTTATGCACTTTAGAGTTTAAATCAATGTTTTTTCTTCATAAAAGTTAATCATCCGATGTCTCAGAATATCATTAAGTGTATAGACTTAGATATAGAACATATTTTAGCAAATATTTTCCAAAATCCCTTTTTCTAAAGCTATGAAGCAGACTTTCTTTTTTTTTTCCCTCTGTTACTTTGTCAGTCTTTGAGATACAGTAACAAATTTATGTAGTTCTTAGAGCTCAAAAGCATTTTTAGGGAGTTTGCTTGTGAACTTTTGGCATGCCAAGTAGAATCAAGACTAGGCTTTTCCTTACCCTGTAGACATGTTCATTATTCCAGCACAGACTGTTGAGGTGGTGTTATGATCAGTCCTCCCCTAATAGGATTTCTCATCAATGATGAAAACCCAGCAGTTTTGTGATTTCTGAGTGTGCACTGAGTATGTCTTCAAAGACTTTTAATGACAAAGTATGTGTTTGAAAGTCATTTAGGGCTAGTGGAAAACCAGAGGTTATTGAAAGAAGGAGCTCAAAAAGATTAAAAGATTGGAAGAGAAAAAAGGAAAATGAGAGGAATTATGCAGGATGGAAATAGAGTTCTGGAACAGAGGAACAGTAAAATAAAATATATTTGTAAAAAAAATCCAAACTAAGGACGAAAAAACTTAGAGTTAAAAGATGAGGAAGAACTGGTTCCAACAGTATTAATGTTAGAGCTTTGTTTACTATTTCTACATGTTGTTTTTGCATGTAAAATTTCAAAGATGTTACATATCCAAATAAAGAGCATTGTTTTGTTGGCTGATGGCTGATGTATATGTGACTAGATTAGGAATTGAGGCTATAAAAATAATTTAAGCATAAGAAAGAAAAAATAAATACAGATGTCTTTTTAATCTCACTTGCCAAACCTTAACCCACATGAAATCTGCCATCTTTTAATTTCATTGAAAGTTTAAAGCCAGAGAAATAGCCCACAGGGAGAAATACTGAAGAGTTTAGACCACTATACATTTAGAAAAAGATTAAAATGTGAATCAATTAGAATGGCTAAGTACCTTCACTGGGACAAAATATCACCCCCTTAAGAATTTTTTAATATATGATGAATGATCATAACAAGGATTTCTAAAAATTGAAGTCAAATTAATTCAAATGAGAAACAGGGTCAATTTTTTAGCAGTAACCTGATTATCAATGATAGTGATAAAACTGTATTCTCAATTAATGGAGTCAATCAAAATATGAAATCACCCACCAAAATATTAGGATACGCAGAGGATATTAGAGATGCAGTATTCTTAGAAACAACTTGTAAGATATGCATAGCAATTCAATCAGCAGTATAAGGAAACAGAAATTATCAATATTATCTGTAAGTGTAAATAAATAACAAATGTAAATACTTCTCAGATGTTCAGGATTACTAGAATTTCATGCTGAAGCTTTTAAAGTTTGAGAAGGGCTGGCTGGCAAAAAGGCACAAAAGCAGGTTGAATTTTGTAATTCACTGCATCTATTTAGTAGAAACGAAATGAAATGCTACTGTAATGCATGCATGTGACGACTTAAGATTGCTGGAGGTATTTTAATCTGAATCTACTGTCACTTTCATTTTTAAAATATTATCTAAAACATTATTGTATATTGGATTTTTGCATTTGTTGCGTTTCTCTATGTCACTATGCAAATGTCCTAGGCATCAGAATTGTAGTGATTATAAGTGAGAAGCATGCTGATTCAGTTGTTGAAGCACAAAAATCTTTTATCTTCTATATAATTACATGAAACAGCAAATAGGTTTATTTTTAATCTAGTAGTATTTTCAAAGAGAAGAAATCCAGTGTTCCCACTTGTGGGTAGTGAATGTAGTAAGTGTTAGAACGGAAAATACAAAGTTACTCATCTGCTATCTTAAAAATACACTCTTTTTTTCCTTTAAAAAATATTTCAGGTACTGGAGGTACAGTGAAGAAATGAGATCCATGGACCCTGGCTATCCCAAACCAATCACAATTTGGAAAGGTATCCCGGAATCTCCTCAGGGAGCCTTTGTTCACAAAGAAAATGGTATGCAAACTCATTCCTGTTTTAATGCTTTATTTACACCCTTTATGTAAGATAGAGTAGTAGAGGGATGCTTGACTATTCAGGTTAAGTAGATAAGGAATTCTTGATATCTGAACAGAATGTTTCCTGTTATAGAACTGACTTTAGTGAAAAAGGCTCTTTGCATGTACTATTTAACACAGGGCAGAAAAAGCTTTCAAATTTAGTATTTTAAACACTACTTTCCATTCTTTTTTTCTTCTAAATTATTTTTTTTTTCTCTGCTGAATTACTGTACCTCTTAAAACAAGCTTCATAAATACAGGATCTCACTGTTGAATTTTCTAGGTATTGACTGTTTAAACAGCTTAGAAGGTACTGCTTTCATTCTCAAAAACTAGGAAAGGGAAGCAAAATCTTTATCTCAGTAGAAATATCCCAATGAATTTATGTAAATCAAAGATGTCATAAGTCCATGATATAGAAAGGCAGATAACAGGGATTTTAATATGATGTGTTATTACCTTTATCAAGATGCATTCATACCTAGAGCCTGGAATCTCAGTTGGACACACCTCAAAACAAATGAAAGCAGTGAAAATCTCCTCCATCTTAAGAGAATTCAGTGCTGCCCAGGGGATGGTGGCCGGCTGCCAACAGAGCCCTCAGTTGCACAGAGTTTTTAGATCCTTTAATTGGAATAAAAATATGCATTTGTTGTATCCTATTATTGGACAATTGTTATATGGCATATATGATTTATTTATTAGGAGGTTCTTGGTTTATTCTGTTTGCGTCATAAGACAGGACATATGTCTATTGGCATATTATTTTAATTTCCTTTTAATAAGAAAATAAATATATTTCTTTCCTTTTATAAACATTTTAGTCTCCTATTTCAACCTCTAACTTGATTAAGTAATTTACCATGGAAATGTTTGGTTTGGTTTTTTTTTTTATTTTTTTTTTTTTAGAAATATATTTAATTGCTTCCTTGCTTTGTGTCTGTTTTATCCAGAAGAAGAAAACCTGTCTGTATTTTGTCCTTTTGGCTAGATTGGATTTTTTGTCTTGCTTTTAACTGGAAAGTAGGTCAGTCAAGATGATATTCTGCATACATCACATTCAATATTTAACTGTTTTTAAATACACATATATGTGGAAATAGTCACAAACATTATAGAAATATATATACATGTATTTACATGTATATCTTTGTGTATATATATCTTTGTATATTTATGTATATAAATATATATTCTGTAGTGAGCTCAGAGCCACATGCCTCCCATTAAAAATGAAAATTAACTTACTGTAGCACCCAGACCAGTGAGTTTGAAAGCACTGCAGAGGCAGAGCAGGCATTCCTAAGGCAGGAAAGACTTTGGGTTACATGAAAGCCACTTCTCTTTCTAACCCCAGTGATTTTGGTAGTGTGACGGACTCTCTGGATGAGGAGGTACGTAAAACATGACATGAGATTGTGGAGGAGGTGAAAGGAAAGAGGGAATTTTTGAGCATTTCAGCCTGTAAGGGCCCCGGAGGAGAAAAAGGGCCTGAAAATGACTCCACAAAGTTCCCAAGAAGACCACTAAGACATTTTCCCTGAAATCAAGAAAATAGATGTCTTAAGAAACAGTTCACAACTTTGCTGTTGTTTGTATGAGGAGAGAAGGAAACAAAAGCAGATGCAAATAAGAAAAAACACAGCTTATTTGGAAAGAAGTTGATTGCATTTTGCCAGAGACTGCTGTTATTTCTTTGGATAGAAGCAGAGTTGATGAAGAACTTTTACTATGTCTTCATAAGGAAACAACTGAAAGCATGTCTTTCAGGGAATCCATTTCATTTTAAAGCATATTTTTTTCTTTGTCCTTCTATTGTGCAAACTATGCAAATGAACACCTACAATAACTCTGATCATACAGGGGTTTCCTTCAGTGATGGCAAATATTTTGTGTAATCTTGCAATAAGAGTCTTGGAAAGGATGAGAAAAACCAATTTCTAGTCAATGTCCTGACTCAGTGTCCTAAAAGCTTGGTAAGGTACAGATAACACCTTTGAAACTCTCCCTGCTACTTCCCATATTGTGATTTGTTTTCTAAAACTTTAATAGAAACTCTTGGGACGAGTTGGAGAAGGAATTTCCTTTCTTTTGCTACACAGAATCTGAGATCAGACAAAGTTCTCCAAATTGGAGAAATCTTTCTCCTTGCCTTAAAAACAGTGCAGAAAATTTAACTTTCCAACTAGAAATTCTGCTAAAGTGAATGGTGGGACAATTTTTAGGTAGAAGGAAGAGAAAAGGTAGTCTGATTTATCAGTCCATGGGCCTTTTGTTGCCTTGTACTCACTAAGTACATTTGATGTAGTAGTGACTGCTAAGCCCTTCAGTGCTGTTTGGGTCAGGTATTGCACTCACTACTCAGTGACTAGTACCTAGAAAATTGTAAGCAGCAGCTCTCAAAGCAGGCTTACCACATCTAGGAGATTAGATGAAATCACTTTCAACAGTTGTGTGAAGTCATTTGTTCTGTCAGGAGAAGCAGTAAAACTACTCAGTCTCTTAGAACTGTCTTTCTCTGCTGGTAGCTTCCATCTTTCAGCTGTAACTGACTATTATCCTCGTTCCTACCTCAGCAAAAATGGCAGAAATTTTAAACTATGTTCAGAATTTTCCACTGGAAAATGTGCTCTAATTGAAAAAAAAAAAAAAAAATTATTGGATCTCTAGCAGCTTTTGCTGCTTTGATTTAATGAGTTTTAATTTGACCTTTTACTGTATAATATTAATTACTACTAACTGAAGTCTGTATTCGGACTTATCTGTACCTGATGTATGCATACATGTAGTCTACATATATGTATGAATACATAGATTTAGAGATGTCATATCTGTATATGGTCTCTGTATATGTATTAGAGTATTGATAGAGATAATATATCAAATTTCTGTACTTCAAATATTTTTCCATGGCCAGGATGTGCAGTACTTTCTGAAATGCATGTTGTTATATGGAATGCAATGATAGGGCAGCTGTGGTTCAAAATACTGAAATTTTGCATTTGATAATGCTTTCCATTTTTAAATTTCATCATATTTAAAGAATTCCAGTCCTCTCTTAGGTTTTATTCCAATTAGAATAGAAGGCATTTTTGAACAAGTCTAGCTACTATTTTGATATAGATGAGTAGTTTTTTTAATCTTAATTTTTTTTTTAAACTGTATTAGATGTTTCTACAAATATACTACCATATTTTCAGGTAATAAAAATGCAAGGGATTAAGGAAAGAAAAAAGGAAAATGGTACCATTTCATTTGCTAGGAAGGCTATCAGAATTAAAAAAATACCTAATGTAGAAGAATGTTGAAATACTCAAGTTTTTCTGAAAAGTGGTAATAGAGGATGAAGATTTATTTTACATTTTGAGCTGCAAAATATACTATCAAATATTGGTTTTTTATTATTTTAGAATTGAAAGAAATTAACTGTTAATAGGTACTTAATAATGTTACCTCCAGATAGCCAGTTACCAGCCTTTTCAGGAAACATTGGTAACTACAAATAGTGCCCAATCTGTCTTAGTAGCCTTTAATACTGCAGGAAATGTATGAGATGTGTTAAGTGAAGATGAGGAAAAATTCAGCTGTTTCCATTCAGTTCATAAACAGTAGGAGAAAGTTCACCCATCCTGAAGATTTGTGTCTTGCCAGATCAGTGTCATTTTTCAGCTGGGATAATAAAGTAATACAGATTTTTGGCAAGAGTCAAGTTTGTTTCACTGTTTAAGCCTGTTTAATGATAATATTGTATTGTGCCTGAATGAACAAATATCAGGTCTTTAAAGAAAACTTAAATCTGGTTACACCTGTTTTCTCATGAGAGAGATGCTGTTATTTCATCCAGTCTCCTGAAGTACAGCAATAGCCTATGTGAGATTGAAGTGGGTCATTTCTCATTTCTGGATAGCATAGCATAGCATAGCATTGCAATTTGTTTCAGTTGACTTCTCATCTTGAAGTGGTCGTGATGCTTTAAAGTCCTGTCCCTGAGGATTCCAACTCTTGGTTTTTCAGTGAATGAACAAACTGGCTAAACCTTGGTTTGTCATAGACCATATTCTCTGGAATTCTTTGATTATTTTTTTAGTAATGAAAGAAAATAAAATCCCAGTTTACTGAATAAAAGAACAAGTAAAGGACCAACCAACAAACAAACAAACAAAAAACCCAAAACAAAACCCCCAAACCTAATGTTAGATTTTCTAGAGACAGTGAAGAAATAAAATTTGTAAAGAAGATTTGAAAGACCTATAACTGAATTCTATTCCTTATGTCTTTTGTATTTTTTAATTTCCAAAGAAATGATAGCAGTAATTTCCATCATGATATATTGATGACATGATTTCATATGACCATGAATAACTGCAGCTTTCTTCCTCAGGCTTCACCTATTTCTACAAAGGAAAAGAGTACTGGAAATTCAATAACCAGATGCTCAGGGTGGAACCTGGATATCCCAGATCCATCCTCAAGGATTTTATGGGCTGTGATGGACCAACAGACCGAGATAAAGACAGACACAGCCCTCAAGATGATGTTGACATTGTCATCAAACTGGACAACACAGCCAGCACTGTGAAAGCCATAGCCATCGTCATTCCCTGCATCCTGGCCTTGTGCCTCCTTGTCTTGGTTTACACTGTGTTCCAATTCAAAAGGAAAGGAACACCCCGCCACATACTGTACTGCAAACGCTCTATGCAAGAGTGGGTGTGATGCAGGGTTTTGGTTTTTTCTTTCCCTCCCAGGAGTTTGTGATAACTTGAGATTCAACACAAGAGCTGTTATGCAGTTTCCTAGCTAGGAGCGGGCATCTGTCAGTCTGAAACAAAGCTGATCTTTAAAACCCAGGGGGTTGCCTGTCCTGCGCATGAGTGGCGATTCACTCAGCTGGGAAGTTTCCATGATACACAGTATCTGCTGTTTCTTCAGTCCTTTGTCTTTCTTTGTCATTCAATTCTAGGCCTTTCCTCTGCACGCTCAATGCCCTATAAACTATCAGGATTAACTAACGAAGAGGAATAAAAACATCTCCAATGTTTCTACATTTTTCCCTTAAGGCCTGTTCCCCTTTGAAAAATTTTTTGCTGAAAGTAAATTTTTTTAGAGAAACACAACAACCAACAATGGAACTTTCAGGAAAGTGAGAAGACCCAAAACAGCTTTGTCTCCAAAGAGGATTGATTTCTGTCTGCTACGGATAAAGTCCTATACTCCTACTTCCAGTTTTGTCAGGTGGGAGACTCGGATGACACGCAGGACTTCAGACTGTTTGGACAGCCATTTTCCAACAAACAAGGGGCCAAAATATCTGCAATATAGTAACAGCCTTAATAATACATTCATTTTGTGTTTTTTACAGCTGCTCTGGGCTATGTCCTCAATGTTTTAAACTCATATTCAATACTATATTCAAGCAGAAAGTTTTTATTGGTTTTTTTGATGTTTGGTTAGTTTTCCTACATTATCTTTCCCAAGCTGTACCAAGCCAACTGCTCCAGGCCTTTTATAGGTCTGTCAGGAGCACTCATTCCAAAGCATGGTAAAAAGGAGTGTGTCTCTGAAGTGGATTTCAATGAACTAAAACAACAGACATGCTATTGAGAAACTTGACACTGGCATTATATTGGTGGTGTAACCTTTTGAGAACTATTGCATCCAGTTTTCAGAGTCTGGTGGATGTTAATCTTGGTCATCATTCAATTATAGAATTGTGTTTGGGTAATGCAGGTTTTAAAAGAAAATGAGTTTTTCAAAACAGATTTCTTGTGACTGCAAGTGTTTTTAATTATTTGCGTTATTGATAGAAAAGCATTTGTAACATGAATAGAAAACAAAATATATCTACCAGCTACTTTCTTGTTAAAGGAACCAAACATATTTTAGTAATTTCTACCATTTACCAAGAATTTTTCTGAGCTGGCAACAATTTTATAGCTTAGCCTCTTACCTTAAGCATCTTGAATTTCTCTTTTGAAACTATGTTGCATGACAATTCAATTTGCCTCTGAGGAGGTAGAGTTACAGTTTCAAAGGAAAGCTAGGACGATGACTGATAGTGCATGAGTATTCTCTGGTGTGTTACCCCTTTGCATGTTCATCATAGTTCTCAAAGGGTTACAATTTCTGGCCTTCAGTCAAACCTGGTATCACTGACAGAGCCAAGGAACCACCAAAATATTTTGTCATTCTGTGTAATTTGTGCTAACAGCAGTATTGTCATTTTCATGTGACCTGCAGAGCAGGTTTGTATCAATAATTTTTTCCTAGAGAAAAGTCAGCAACTGACAGACCTCTTTATTGATTTTAGGAGCTGCTTCTTGCAGTGATAGGCTTTACAGTCACTGGGCTGTGAACTTATTAAAGATGGTCAGAATGATGCACCCCAAAAGTCAGACACCTGGTTTTTTATGAAAGCCAGGATTTGAGGGGAGTAGCTTTTGCAACAATGAACAGCTTGCCTTGAACTTGATTATTGACCTGTTGACTGTCATTACCAAGTTAAACATTGTCTTCTGTGAACAGCTTCACTGTCTGAATTTCCTTAAAGTGTACTGTCCTATGTCTTTGACCTTTAACTTTCAAACTGGCACAAACTGAAGGGAATCTGGTGTTGCACATGAACTAAGATGAGTTTTATTTCTTGAAAGGCCTGGTAGACATGATCCAAAATTTGAGAAAAAGAAACATTGAAGTGTTTTAGTAGGAGAGAAATGACATAGACTAAAGTATTTATGATAGGTCTGTAGAAAGGTATTTTGCTATGTATACATGCACACTCTAAAAATGAATTACAGCAAAGTTAATTTTTATTTAACTTGAATACAACTTTTAGTATAAAATTATTATTTCTACAAATATCTAGTTATTAATGAAAAGGTTATAGGAAAGTATTAAAATACTTGAAATGGCCAGTATGGGCTTTTACACAAAATGAGACTTTTATACTACGTTCAACCAATTTCTTACTGGTTTCTTAATTCACATAACTGGATCACTTTTTAGAGAGTGTAGGTATATATACATATATATTATGGTTATTATTGTTTTGGTAATGGATAGCTTGACTGCCTTGAATTTATATTTATATTGAGCATAGCATGGAGAATAGTATGCCTTTTTTTTTCAATTACATGATTTTATATTGATTTGAAGACTTATGAACATATGTGGCATGCTATAAAGCATTGCAAACTTACTTCGTAGACATAAACAGATATACATATGTATGGTTAACAAAAATGAAGATTAGAAAAATATATAGTTTTCCAACAAATATGCAATGCAGATGGCATTTTGGAGATGTTTTGTAGAAGTACTGCATACTGTAGGTTAGAAGCGCACCAGTATCAGCCCATAGCATTATTTAGTAAATCCAAGTCAGTTGTTGCTGAAAATATAGATTTATTGACAATTTAGTTGCACAGAATTTTTGCTGCAGATCAGCTCATTTGATGAATTTGAAATTCTATGCTCTTTGTCATATGTATTAAGATGTGTGTGTTTGTATACTTATAAAAGCACACAAACACACACGTATGCAGGCATGCACATTTTAATCCATTCAGAAAATTTTATTGTCAACAAACTACTATGACTTACATTCTGCTATAAGCAGAACAAAATGATTGATGTTGCTGTTCCAATTTTTTCCCTTAGATAGTTGGAGGAAAATACTAAAAGCACTACTTGTTCTGCATTTGTTTTTCCTCTACAATAGGAAAATTTATATTATTTTAAAGTCAGAACAGCATCTCATCAGTTTTTTTATTCACTTGAAAATTTCATTTTAGTTTTGAAATATCTTTCATGGCAGCTTCTTCTGCAACCGTTTCCCTGACAGTAATGAAGTGCTGAGCATGTTGACTGTTGTTCTTTGATAAAGTAACAAAAATATTTGTGTTTGGAGAATTTAACTGTAATTATGCAGGAAGGTAAGTGTGATGATTCTATTGCTTGGTATATGGTACATCGTAGATACATGAATACATGATAAGTTGATGAACCCATTTTCTTTTACTTAAAAGTGCATATATACTATATACAGAGAGAGGGAGAAAAAATATCATATTGGCATGTTTATGTCATGTAGAGCAAGATTGTGTCAACATTTCTGTTACATACTCATGTTTTCAGTAGGTTGTAACACAGTCATAAAGGTTTGCTTTAAGTAAAAGATGTAGGAGCATTTGTGTTCACTGTAATTTCCAAATACATACTGGCTAATTTCAAATTACAGAAGTTCTGAGTAAATTAGTGATGTTGCCTGATCTAATTTTTGAACTCAAATTTGTAAAATTTCTATTATAATTTTATTTTTTTTGATAGTTGTTTCTATACAAGGGCCTATAACTATCAGAATTAAGAAAAAGCAAATAGAAAATACATTCAATTCTGCAATCTGGGTTCCTGCTCATGTGCCGTAACTTTTTTAATAAACATTTCCATATTCCTATTGTCATGATCTGTACTGTGGAACAATACAAAACTGAGTATGTATTGTGTTAATCAGCTACAGCCTATCAAGCTGACTTGATCTTGTCGTGTATCTTCAGAGTACTATGGTCTGTATGATGCAGAGGGCCAGAGCAGGTTATGGCAGTGTTTCCTTTGGACTTTCGATATCTAAACCTATAAAAAGGTTATTGACTGCAGACAAAATTAATTTTTATCAAAAAATACATTTTAAAAATATGTAACTGTATCTTTACTGGATAGGCTGGGATGGAGAGACTCAAATGGCTCCAAAGGAGCCCTTTCAAGTCTCTGAATAAATGTAATACATATTTTATATATTCCTATGAACTTTTGTTCTTTTGCTTCTTTCAAAGTGGGGCAAAGGGAGGGGATAATTAAAGAAAAAGATTTTTAAGGCTAATTTTTGTGAATGAAAATAACATAAGCTGATAGATCCAAACATAAGGGGCAGACTTACACTTTTTCTTAGAAGCATACTTCCCTTCCCCAGTTGCTTGATCAAGACTCCTGTACTATTAGCACTGTGGGTTAAGAACAGAGTGTAAGGCTTAATTTTTGAATTTTGAACTTTTTGGGGGGTCTTACTTTACAATCTAAATGTCATTTAAATGTAGCTTTTGGTACCAAATTATATAGAATCTAATTCTAGCTTGTTGGTTAGAAAAAAGTGCATTGTCTAGGAAGTCGGTCTGCCTATTAACTATGGAAGCATTACTTTCCTATATATTTTTTTTCTTTTTTTTTTTTTTTTTTTTTTTTTTTTTTTTTTTTTTTTTGCATTTGAACCATTTTTAGGACAAATCTTAAACACACATAATAAACTGAACAGTGAGTGTTCCAGGCAGTGGATTTTTAAGGAAGTACAAATGCAAGCTATCATACCATTAGCAGCCTACTATGGAAAGACATGAGCTGGCTGGGCAGAGGAATAAGGATATGACTGCAGGGGCTTGCTCCATCCTGGCTCCCATATCTCCTCACAACATGGCTTAAGTTTTATCACCTATTGCAGAGGTGAAGGAAGCCATGAACAGTGGCAGTGGGAGGTGTGAAGCAACTATTACAGAGCAATAGCTCCTGGTTTGCCTTTTTTGTCAAGACTGTGTCTGGACACCTCTTTTTCCAGAAGTATAAATAGATGACTGCAGGTCTATGAGCCATAAGGGAAGTCATTACTATCAGCTGAGGAAACAAATGTCACTGGCCACTTAGGTGTCCAACTGTGCTGTAAATCAAGTAATATTGTCTGGAAGCTAAGGAACAGATAACCTGCTATTCAATACTGTGGCGTAGTTGTGATATACCAGCGTTGTAATGTTAGGCATACTTCCTCAGCTCAGACTACACAGACTGCAGACAGACAAAGTGGTTCTCATGAGATAAGACCATTTAAACATATGTCAGTTACAAAATCAGGTGTAAATGAACCATGTGCTCATAAAATTAATCTCTGATATATGCATGTAATTCAGTGAATTTTCTGCCACTAACGTAATGAAAAATATGTAATGTGTGAGTCAAATCTGTCTAATCCATTCTTGTGGCTAGCCATCTGAGATGTCAGAGGCTGAGAGAGACAGACATTGCCATCAGTGCCATCAATGCTGAAAATGTCTGGTGAACATCAAAAGCATACCATCACTTGTTACAAACTGTTTCCATTTGATGCTTGGTCTAAGGTAGCCTCTAATGTTAGGCAGCATAGATTTTGTATGATGTGGCATTGTTTGATTATGTATGTAAGTAGGAATGCCCAGTAATAATTAGAAGATCGTATTTCGAGGGATCATCAGCACGTGACCACAGCAAGCATCTGTTCCTAATATCAAAATGTATTTCAAGGAAGGATGTAGATAGCATTAAACATATGCATTATAAACAGGTCTTCTTTCCCAGTATACGTAGGTTTTAGCATATAATTTACAAATTGTGGTCAGTTAATTAACATTTGGTGTTGCATCTGCCATTTTGTCTTTGAAAGAGGACATTCTGTGAGTGGTATCCATAAAGCATGTTTAGTTTGTGAAGATGGCCTTAGGTATTACTCTTGTCTACCAACAGTATAGATGAAATAAATTTTAGCTGCAGAGAAGATATAAATGAAGAAAGGGTCATGTAAACTAGCATGCTAAAGACAGTTTTCTATACTTGGATGTGCATGCAGCATAGTGCTACTTGCTGTCACAGTAAAGCTTCATAAACAGTAATCACTACTCATGCCAGCCATAGAGGAGGGCATGACACTTTCCAGTCACACAGCTGAGTTTCTTTTGCTTCTGTAGAATACCATTGTCCACAGATTATAATTATAGCCACCACATAAACCAAGGTTTTCTGTTTTGTTAATAGTAATTTCTACCATATGAAATTGAATCATGTCCCTTTTATAAATACAACTTTAATCTTCTTGGAGCAGCATATCTTAATTCAGTTAATTAATTTAATAGCCTTTCATGCCCTTTTGTTGTTGTTTTTTTTTTTTTTGCTCTTGCAGTAAAATATATGCTGAATATTGTCTCCATCTTGTGGGATAATCATTCTATGCCATGCGTGAGTCTTGGAAAACCCATTTACCCATCCATTATTCTGGGAACCGACTTTCTGGCAACTGAGATTGGTAACAAAATGCTGACATAAAATAACTTCCTATAGTACCTGATTAGTCCTTAACAATATAACAATGGAGTTTGAAGAGTTTTTAATGAAGTATTGTGTTACTTATATACTGGCAACAGAACAGTATAACTCTGTCAATCAGTGAATGTCCATATGGGTTCACCACTTGCAGGGTTGCGTGTTGAGTTACAAAAGAATGTTTCTAATTTGTATTTTCATCCTGACGTGTTGGTGTTTAACACCCAGTTTACATACACATTCATAGCTACATGGCTGTGCATAAATTCATCTGCCTTGTCAAAGCCAAGAGTACTTAGTGTCAGCAGGTAATCAGTGTTTATAAGGTATAAAATATTTTATTCCCTTACTATCATTTTTCAGCTTTAAAGAGGAGAAAGTAGGTTTTCCCATAGTATAGAGTGATGGTTTCTAATACTGTTTGTCAGTGTTTAAAGTTAGATGATATTAAATAGAGCTTGAAAAGTACTGGTTTACAACAGATATATTGCAGGTAAATGCACAGCCTCATGTTTGGGCATACAGTGATTCTAAACAGAGAACACACCACATATGCTGTGCTTGGCCATTGCCACAAAACTGCCAGTGCTCACATACTGATCACCTTCATATCTTATGGGAGCACTGTGTTGAAGTCAACTCCAAGCAGTTTTTCTGTTTGGATATGAGCAGAATTATTTAACTTAGGAAATGATACCTGTGATGGAAGGCATCATCAGCAATGTACAGCACTGTACACTGTTTTAAATGACCATGACAACCACAATTCATACCTGCAAGGCATAGCTGCAACTTGTATGTACATGATTGTGTTTTACCTCATATGATAAAGTGCTATGAATTCTGGCTGTGCATCACCAGGCACATGGAAACAATTGAAAAGACCTTTCAGAATAGCCATTGTCAATACTCACAGCTTTCGGAAATAACTGACATCATTATGCTCAACAAAATTTAACCTTGAATAGGAATCCAGAATTGAAGGAATGTGTGATGATGAAAATAATCTATTCCCAACTCTTACTCTATGTAATGCACTAGGTATAGATACATATACATAACATCTGTCTTTACTATGCCTCTAAAACGCACAGATATCATTTGTCAAATCACATTGTCTTACTGTGTCTGGTTGAAAATCATTTTACAGGATAGATAAAGGTTCATGATCCTCCCTTTTCCCCTTTCTAGACACGCTACCACCTTCAAAGGAATGCATACTGATAGCAGTCCGTGGATCACAGTGATGACAAATACGGTTTTAAATTAACACCCTGTTGAAGTCTTTCTCAGAGGAAACTTAAACTAGTCATGAACTTTCTTTCCATGACTTCTAGGACCCACAGGAAAACACCTAGATCTTTTGGTCAAAGACTGCGGACAGACACAGGAAAAACAGCATAAGAACATTTCCATTTTTTTTTTTTCCAAGAGAATATAGGAAAAGGAATGAAAACATTTTGTCTTATAAGTGCAGGTGCAACACCAATTTTTCAAAAAGACATGGAGACAAGGATCCCTACCACCACTAAAATTTCATGTAATCAACTATAAGAAGGAGATATTACCAAGAGCTTGATGATAACTTGGAAAGTATTACTGGCCTCCAACAACAAAGATACCTGTTAGGTATCTGAAAGTATACCTGAAAGTCCACTGAATTCTGTACTTAGAGTAATAACCCACCAGATAGCAGTCAGTCAAAAAGCTTGTCCATAGAGTTGCTCTAAACAGACTGCAAATATATATAGTAATATATATATATATATATATATATATATAGTACATTACTTATCTGGTGCAATCAAAATCTTTTGAGATAGATTTAGCCAAACTAATATTAACTTGAATCTATGTGCAAAAACTAGTCCCAGTGAAATATTCTTGTATTTGTTCTCAGAAATTAGATCTAAGATGATTTTAAGAACCCCACTGCATAAAGTACTGAAGAAGACTTTAACCTCTACTAGTTTATATTACAGCCATGTATCTTTATTTCCGTGATAGTCTTGAAGTGTGTGATATGAAAGAATTGCTTTTATGGCCATTGGGTAGATCAGCTATTTCTATTTCTATATGTAAATTGATAAATACAGTCAAACTTCTGATTCCCCTCCACCTTCTTTTCTCACTGCACCTTGACATGTTTTCTGACTAATTAAGGCAATATTGAATTTTGTATTCTCTGGGTAGGTAAGTGGGAAATGATCTGTTCATTATACAAAGAAGCAAAGAAAAAGCAATTTTGCTTCCTATCCCATTTAATCATACACAACTTTTTACACTTTGTCCCTAGGAATTGCAGTGATAATGTATTACCTTCTCAAATCTCCTGCAAATATCCTGTATATCTTTCACTGAATCTTGTTAATTGTCCAGTACTCCATCACTGAGCTCTAATTTAGATCAGATTATTGAAGTCTTTACCATCCACTGACATTGCCATCCTTAAGTCCTTTATGAAAAAGGCATGCTATGGCCAGCACTGATCATCATGGATTCTTTATTTGCATTTTGGCAATACTTGACTTGTCATATGTACAATAATGTAACAGCAGAGACCTACCATTTTTGATGCCAGCCATTGCATACCATTTGTATGCATGGCCTATGACCTCTCTGAAAGGTGAGCAGACTAGAAAGCTGCATTTCAACAGTCTGTGTTATTTCCAGTGGTTCCAGTTCTCATTTTTAACCTGTTCTCTTTCTCCTTTGTATTCTGATGCCTATAATCTGTGTCATGGATATTTGGACAAGAATTTCGTGGCTGAACTCCTTCCTCTACCACAAATCAGTTCATACACATCCATCAATTGCCATTACCTTACTGCTGTAGCATAATAGGCTAGCACTGTTGCATGGCAGAATGCTTTGCTGTTATGCACTGTTTTCTGATTGATCCTAATTTTTCGGTATCACAAATACCATATTTATAAAGAACTCTCTCTGTTTTCTGCTACTGTAGTCTTGGATTCATTGCCCAGTTCAGTCACAGCTTGCAGAGAAAGGTGCAGGTGTTGGACTTCTGAGGTTTAATTTATGTTATAGGTGTTCCTGTATGGTCAGAAACTCTTTGAGGGATGCAATGTCTTCTCCTTGCCAGTCCTGTGGTAGTATTGTTAGCAGTTAAAGCATGTGCAGCTAGTTTTGTCAGTCTGTAGTCAGCTAGAGTTTGATATGGATATATACAAGAAGGGTACATTGCTTCATACACATCCTTGTGTCTCTTTATGAATAACATACACCTTGCTTTCTCTCCATGTGCTTTATTCTTGTATCTATCAGAACTTGATTTCTTCCTCAGCTGATTCCATTTTCCTTCTCGTTGACATTTCTTCATCCCTTCAATTCCAACAGAAACTGTTCTGGTTCCAATATGGTTCCTAGAAGCTACTACAATTGTGACTCTGCTCGCACAGTGATTTGCTTATTTATCCTCCATGTCTGAGAAAGAGGAAATAAACCTTTCATGCAGAGACAAGGGTGTTTGTGCAGTTGATAGGATATCTCTGAAAGTGGTTTTATGCATAATATGACCATAAAACTCACATACTGTTAAATATCAACTCTTCAAGCTCTACATCTTCAATCACCCAACAGTTGTTCATTTAATTTTCAAAGCCTGACAAATAAGTCAGAATATGGATGTGATGATTTCCCTGTGTGAAACAAATTTCTCATTTTTATTCCCTTTTCTCTGCGTAGCTCCATATTCATTTCATGCCCATGTTCCGCTTATTAGGATGTTAGTATCAAAATAACTGGAGCATTTATTTGCTTTCTGCAAGTGAATTTCATTTTATTATTGTTATTTTATTTTATTGGCTCACACAGCATTCTATACAGTAACCTTTTTATAACTGACATATGTTATTCCTTCAGGTAGCTTCTACTGACAAACACAAAGCTTGTTTGTGTGCAAATGCAAGGCTGACTAAATGGTGCTAAAGTGTATTATGACTGTCAGATATAATCAGGCAAAATTTTGTGGTGCTTAGACTGATTTTTTTTTCATTGATTTTATTGATCAATGCATTGAACAGTGTTTTATTATACACAAGTTGTCTTTTGTTAGTAAATCAAGACCTCATAGTGCATTGTTAAACTAAATGGGTTAATTAATCTATGTAACAGCTCACCAAGCTAATCTCTTTAGCTCCTTATACTGTTGTGTCATTAAAGGTCAAGGGGTCATGATAATAATCTCATTGCTGTAGACCATTAACACGACTGAACATTTTCAACAAAGTACTTATGTTTACAATGCTATAACCCTTTGACTGCTGCGGCAACCTTTAACCACCGAACGTCACATGCTAGAATCATCATTATGGTTCTTGCCATGGCAATCAAAGAGTTAAGGGCTGTGCAGTGATTTGTTTTATATTTATTAATTTATATTTATTTTTTGTTTTCATTTGAGAAGGGGGGAATTGGGGTGGGGCAGTTCTTGTCTGCTGTAAGTGTCTTAACCAAGGGAAGGGTTAAAACGGCTTTTTATACTATTGCATCTTATGTACTTACCATTGTTTCATTGTGTTGTAATTAAAAAAAAAAAATCTGTCAATAAATAAGAGAACAGAAAAAAAATTTCATAAAGGCATTTTGGTTTAATTGGTATATATTGCTATAAGTTTTATCACTGCTGTTCTTTAGATATTGTATAGCATTAAAGTCAAATTTAGCCTCAGAACAGGACTGCCTAATAACAGATAATGACAATGTATAGAGATAATATGGATGTGGCTATGAGCAAGATAAAGGAAACATTAGTTAATTTTTCTAATCAAGATAGAGTAGGAAAAACTAATTTGTGTTGGAAAAGAGGTGGAGTAAGTGAGAGTGGACCTACTTCTGTAACGTCTGAGAGATTGCTGTCACAGCCACTAAAAATGATGAACAGGTGGCTGACTTCCTTCCTTTGTTGTATGTAACAAAACCATGACAAATTCAATGTAAAGAAAAGTTGAGACTAATAATTCAAATAAGAAAATAGGCAAAGAGTAAACACAACAACAACAACAAAATTATTGAAATCAAAACACAGTAGAAGACCAGAAGTCTAAGAGACTAGTAATACCTAAACTACCTGAAGCTTTGCTCTTTTCCATTCTAAATGAGAGGTGCGTGTGTAAAACAGAAGTCACTGACTGCACTTCTCAGACATGAGAGAGGGAAAGGTCCCTGGCTGGGCCTTACCTACAGATGACTAATAGGAAAAACACCAGTTCTGCATGGACGGATTTGGGGAGTGTCTCTATCTCATCATCCTTAAGTTCATGGAAGTACATTGTTTCTAAAAGATTGAAATTAAAACAACTTCCAAGCTTATTCATGTCTTCTCAATACTATTCATTTCATAGGTAAAGGTGATTCTACAGGCAGAAAACTGATGAGTAAACATCAGCAATCACGGTTAACATATGAGAAATTTGCTGCTATTTTTCAGATCTATTGCCATACAATAATGTGGCAGATAATTAGATTTTTTGTAATGTTAATTCAAGATTTAGCTTCCAGGTATTCTCCTTTAAAAATCTTTCCAATCAAGAAATAATTACTATGTTTACTAATTAGACAAAAATTACTGTGAGTAACAGATATTCTTAATCACTGCTTGCCAACCACTTTCTTGTTGCTTATTTGAATTATTAAAAATGTTGAACACAATCAACTAAACATTTGGACATCAATAGCTCTCAGTGGAATTTAAGCTTATGAATATATTACATATTACTTTCTTCAGGTCATAACAGCATGCAATGGAATAGAATATGCTCATTTTCCACTCAAAAGAAACTAAAACTAAAAGAAACCAATATTTTATTGAATACTTACTGAGCCAAGTGGGAAAACTCTGGGCATTTACTATGAGTTATAACAATTGCACTTTAATGAATTTTATTCAGTCCTAAAATCCACAATACACATGAGGCAAACTGCCTTTTCTCCAAGTATATTGGCAGTGTACTCCTGGTGTTGGTGAAAATGAGTCTGTGTTGGTAAGGAGATTTTTTCCATAAGATATACAAATTTTAGGTGCACATTTGATCTGTGCTTCACGAGTATAAAAAGCTAGACTCTAATCAATGCCTAAGCAATGTTCACTCAAGTCACTTTCAATCCAAAGGGAACAGTCACTACACATTCAGAATGCAAAGGAGTTTTCCCAAGACTTGACAAAACCTTATTCTCTTACTTCGGTATGTGTCATATTAAATGCAACATGCAGACTTTTTCACTTAAGTGCCTCCTTCCCCCAAAAGTTTTTAATTTATTTTTATATTTTAAATCTGAGATATTCAGATCAGGAGAACCCAAGTGTTTAGCTGTAAAGGTAAATCTTCATGCAACAACAAAAATAAAAGTATTTGAAAAATATTTTTTAGATGTTTTTATATTAGTATTTAATTTCTGAAAAGTTTTCAGGCTGAAATAAATGTCATTGCTACCACACCACTCAATGTATTGACATGAGGTTTGGCTTGCAACTTATTCATTTCTTTACAAGTTACTGCAAGAAACAACTCCTAAAGAGCATGCTTAATTTCCCAGATGTTTGTGTGAAATTACGGTCATTAATAACCATATTGATTATCTTTCTTCATTTCTCCAGGATTCTTCTATTTAAAATATTACCCTGAAGTGACATGCAGAGGCCTTCTTGTTATCCATGACTTGCTTACTTGCTGTCTAATAGCTAGATGAGAGATTTACTGTGCAGTGCTTTTGTGTTGTGGTTCATAGATAATTCTTGCTTTGATTTTCAGCATCAGTCAAACATTCTCACTATGACAAACGACAAGTGTGGCTGCACTCCCCTTGTTTTTACACCAGGAAGTTATTCTATCACACTGGCCAGCTTCCCACTGCATGCCTTTGATCATACTGTGATTAAAGTAATAGATTCAGTTTAAAAAGATCCTGAAGAGCATGTTGTTTTTTTGCAATTCAGTATTATATTATCTGTGAAGGACTAGTTTTACAAGGAAGATATGGAGTATCAAAATACTGTCACAGTGTCAAATAACTTTGTTGTCAGATCTCTCCCAGGTCTGGTTTCCATGGCAGTCCACACTGTGTATGCTTTGCAGATTTTCTCTTGCAGTTCACTAGCTAGACCTTTTAGATGCAAAACCTGTGTTTACTTTTGGGAGGCAGTTATTCCAGGAATCACAATGGCATACTGGGTGAGATAGCTTTATCATTTCCATATGATCCCAGCAGGTAGAAGAATTTCAGGCATAAGGCATGTTCTGAAAATACTTCAATTCAAAAAGAAATAGAGCCTCACAGTTCATGAGAAGTTCAGGTTCAGTTAGAAGAATTATGAGTTTGTGAGTCCTGTTTAGATATAATTGTCAATGAGTCAGGCACTCTTTCGTTTCAGAACTGAAGCGAACTCAGAGGTAAAGTTTGACCTTCTCCAAGGTCAGCTTAGTCTATCAGAAAAACAGTTTGAGATCATAAACTTAAATGACCCTTACAAGTTTAGCAAAGGGAATAATTGCCAACTTGTAGCTCCTAACCTGTGCCTAAATGAACCACATTAGGGCTCTACCTCAGTATAATAGTTTTGTACCATAGCTGGGGGTCTTCGGAAGTTGGTTCCTCTCTCCATTGAACAGGCAGATACATTTAGGAAATAATTTAAGACTATTTCTCTTCAAAAGACATGTAAGTTAAATCAATTGTATCCCTTTCACCCCTCAGCCAGGAAAACAGAGATGCAGACGATAGAATAAATGCTGGATACAGCAAAACTCAGAGACTCGTGATTAAATGAAATGGGGTATGTCAGCACTGTCAGGAATCACAATACAAAGGAAAATGGACAGGCAGCTCAATACATGCTTCTCTGTGGTTAAATAGGTGACATAAACTTGCAGACTTGACTTTCCTACAGCTTTTTACTACCACTGGACACTGCCTAGGCAACAACCAAACCTGAGTATCCCATTGGAGACAGTCCTTTACAAACTTCTGCACAGTGAGTCCTTTCCACAGGCTGCAGTTCTTCATGAACTGCTCCTTTGTGCATCTCTTTCACAAGATGCAGTCCTTCAGGAACAGGCTGCTCCAGCTTTGGTCCCCCATGGGGTCACAAGTCCTGCCTGAAAACCTGCTCCAAACTCCTGCAAGAGTAATGGTCCTCTCTTCATGGGGCCACAGATCCTGCCAGGTGCCTGCTCCAGTGCAGGCTTCCCATGGAGTCACACCCTCTTTCAGGTACATCTGCCTGCATGGAGTCCTCTACAAGCTGCAGGTGGATCTCTGCTTCATCGTGAACCTCCAGGGGCTGCAGGAGCACCGCTGCCAAACCATGCCCAGCACCAGGGGCTGCAGGGGAATCTTTGCTTCAGCGCCTGGAGCCCCTCCTCCTCCTCCTTCTTCACTGACCTTGGTGTACTTAGAGCTGTTTTTCTCCCATATTATCACTTTTCTCTCTGTCTGCATTTGCAGGGGGTTTCCCCTCCTTCTTAAATGCATTATCCCAGAAGCACTGTCACCATCACTGGTGACACATGAGAAAAGCAAAAAGGACCAGAGTATTTAGCAAGAGCAGTTCTGAGCTGTGCTTTATACTGTATGGAAATTAATTTTGACAATGGAGTTTCTATTTATTTAACTTTTGGTGAAATCTGGACCATGCATATTTTCCTGGCTGTATTACTTATCAGGCCCAAGAACAATCAACAGTTAAAGAGGAAGCAGCAAACCAATCCAGATCAACAGTACTGGAAAATATGAAATGCCTGCATGTGAGATGTTTTCTCAAATCTTTTCATGTGAAAGGGACACTGCGTAATGCTGTAAAGTCCTAGTGACCTTTGAAACTCCAAACAGGGAATTGTAATCTCATTTAAATGTTAATTAAAATACTTGAACCTAAGTGGCTCAGCGAGACAAGAATTTGAAAGTTCTGAAGATTTAAATTATTCTTCTGATGAGTCAGGCTACATGGCACTGTGCAGTGTGTATGCCACTGTTGATGTGGGCTGCAGGAACAGTTCCTTGGGGGACAAAAACCTCCGCTTCACTTCTCCCACCTCTCTCCAAATTACACTGACACAATCGTATGTGCCTGTTTATCTCAGAAGCTCTACAGTTCATGCAGAGCTTTCTTCTTTATACAAAAAAGTAATTATTTTAGCATTGGTAATCTTATTCCCCCATGTTGCTTTTCCTTCATAGTCTTTACATGGATGATTGCAGCAGTTAGCCCCAGATTGCAGCCTGGCAATCTCAGGAGTTCCTGATTCTTTCCATCTGCATAGAACATAAAGTAGTTTTACAGCTGCTTTGGCAGTTTAGTGGCTACTTTAGTGATAAAGATGCCTAGGTCATAACAACACTACCCTAACTGTAATAATATTCAATTTCCCAGCACAGTTACATTGCTTTTTTTGATCTTTTGTGAATCATATAATCACCACTGGCCAGATGTTTCAATATTCTGTATTGAGATGAGCAGAATCACCAATAGTGTAAGCAGCACAAAAAATGTGTTTCATAATTGTCAGCCTGTCGAACAAGGTGACATTTAAGCTTAATATTAAGAAGCACTGGAGAAGGAAGACAGTACAATTATGGCTGTGCTCTTCTAACACATCTGGAGCTCTGAGTCATCATCAACTGATGAATTGGTAAGCTTCACATGGTTGGCTCATTCAAGCATAGTCCCTGGGGTGTGGAGACTTACAGACTCCACACTCCTTAGCTCAAGGAAATCTATCTATTCTTAGGAATTGGGTAGCTTTTATTATCTTAGTCTTCCTTCCTTTGTGTTTAAAAAGTGAAAATTTAGATTTTTGGTTTTCAGATTTTTTACCATTCTTGTACTTAACCCACAGAGAGAAGAAGGATTTGAGATACTCTATTTCTTCAGTGTTTCTCAGTATTGTTTTTACTTCAGTCTTCATTTAGGAGATATTATGGCAACTGATGTGAATTTGATTCTAAACTGCCTTTCCAGTCAACGCAGAAGGAATTTAGACACTAGCTTTGGTATAAAAACAAAGGCTCTTTGCAGTAGATGTCTTAAGTTGGGCTACAACTAAATTCTGTGTTTATTCAGATTCTTAATATTGCATCTGTCACAGCAAGTTTTTTCTCAATGGAACATGTTGGCTGATCCCCTTTCCCAGGGACCTCTGGTGGCTTACAGGAAATTTAGGCACTCTGTGTGCTGCCAGTGGCCAAGTGCTGGCAGAGCAGCTACAGGCTGGCCTCTGAAGGAGAGGTCAGAGCGTCTCCATGCTGCACACAGTCATTCCCAGTCAGATCCAATGGACCCAGTGATGGACACAACTGAGCCTGTCAACAAAGTGGGCGGTGCTTCTGGGAAAATGGGTGAAAACACTGCACATGCAGTGAGGAGTGAGCTAAAAAAGATGAGAAGCATCCCTGCAATCACCAGGGTCAGAGAAGGAGGAAGGGGAGATGGTGCTCTAGGTGTTGGAGCAGAGATTCCTCAGCAGCCTGTGCAAGAGACCACAGTGGACCAAATGGGTATGGTGGACCACTGTGCTCATGGGGATCTCTAATATCTGGAGCAGGTTCATTCTGAAGGACTGAAACTTTTGGAGAGACCCCACACTGGAGCAGTGAAGAAGTCTGAGGAGGAATGGGCTGTAAACAGAAGTTGTTTCAGACTGACCACAATCTCTGTTCCATATTCACCTGCCCTGAACAAGGAGGAGAAATGTAGAAGAGTCGGGAACGTAAGAATGAAGTTGAGCCTGTGAATAGGAAAGGGTGAGATGTTTTAGTCTGTCTGTGTTTTTAACTATCCAAACTGATTGTAACTGTCAATAAATTAAATTCATTTCTCTCCAGACTCTGTTTGCTGATGACAATTATTGCTAAGTGGTCTTCCTGGCTTTATCTCAATCCATGAAGTTTTCCAGTCTATTTTTTGCCCCTGTGCTGTGGGGAAGAGGCTGTGAGTAAGCAGCTGTGTGGGTGTCTGACTGCTAGACAACGATACTCCTGTGACTATTCTTTAAGTTTATTTCACTTTATTTGATGGTATACTGGGCACTGTTTCACTTCTGTGGACAAGCAAAATTCTATACCTGCCTTAAGCATGGAAGAACATGGAGAGGTAAAACTGCCTTCCTGGATGTGATTGTCACAGTATTGTCTCAACCTGAAATGTCAGTATAAGATGTTACAGAGTAGTTGATGGGATCATAAGTATTGAATTTCTGCTGTAATTTGTTTAAGTGTTTTGAAGGAACTGAAAAAAAATTAACTGATTTACGAATTTTGTTGATTCATATCTTCCTAAAACTGCCTCATGACTGGAAGATGGTTAAAGTGGAAGTGATTCTTTAGAGAGCTTTGTACAAAATCTGAAAAAACTGCAGCCAAATAAACTGCTCTAGTGAGCAAAATTACATTAGGAGAGGGACTTGTAAACACAGGGATAAATATAATAAATGAGAGTTGAATCAGAATTACTTTAGTAGCAGAATCATTTATTAGAGTTCCTGAAAAATGTAAATACTGCTAACCAAGTTGATACACTTTTCTGGATTTCTAAAAGGCATTTAGTAAGATCCTTCTCCAAACAATCTTAAAGAAATTTAGTTGTGACAGCAAAAGAGTTAAGGTTCTCAGATGGATGAGTAAGTTATTAAGGTTCAAGAAACAAAAGAAAGCATTATTACCTAGTTTCTACAATAAAAAGACATAAATAAAAGACTGACGGAGATTTTTATTCACTATACTCATAAATTATTTGGAAAAAAAGTGTATGACAAAATTTGCTGATGATACTAATAGTAATAAAGACAAAGAATCAGTGCTAATAATTATAAAAATAAAATCTGCATAATAGTAAGGGACTTGTAAATGAAATGGTATATAAACTAAATAATGTACAAGGGAAACATACATAAAAAAACCAAAGTTTGTATATATAATAATGTTTTCTGAGCCAAGTATACACTGTGGCAGTGAAGAAAAGTGAATGAGACGTTTGAAGTTGTCAGAAATGGAATAGAGAACAAAAAAAAAAAAACAAAAAAAAAAAAAAAAAACCCTGAAAAATCATTATACTGCTGTATAAATTCATTACATACCTGCCTCTCAAATTCTATTTGAAATTCTGCCTCTATTCCTCCACTTTAATGTCAAAATTTGTATAGTAGCAAAATAATAATATTCTATAATGTATCTGTGTTTGGATAAAGGCGACAAAGATGAGCAAAGTTATCAAAGTTGTTTCTATTCTATAAAAAATTACTATGTATAGGAAGACTTTTCCAACATGGTAGCTTAAGGGAAACAGAAATGGTGTGAAAAACTGAGTTAAATGAATAAGTGCATAGCAAGCAATTTTCCACTGACTTGCTTACCCTGTAAGTGATTAAAATGAAACTAGCAGGTGGTAGGCTTTAAGCTAGCCAAAGTAGATTCTTTACACAGCATACAGGTTAGGTGTTCCTCTGCTTGTTATAAATTATTATAGACACTAAAACTTAACATCTATTCAACAAATTAATTGATAATGCAAAGAAACCAAATCTCTTTGGAATAATTCAATAGAAACCACCACCATAGGCACAAAGACTCCTCCAGACAGCACATGCCAAAATGTGGGAGTGATGAAAAGCATAAGAATAATGCAAATTTAGAGTAGTATCTCTGAGGCAGTGGCTCAAGATACTAGACTAGATCCCATACTGTCATTTATGTGTTTGCATATTGAGTTAGTAAACAAACAGCATTTGCTCTAATTGACTTGACTCAGCGAGGAGTGAGCTACCAAGTTTCCCACTGTTTTGGGTAACTGAAAATTCAAATGGAAATGTTAAGGATTTCCATTTACTGAACTGTGTATTTCATATCAACCCATACATAAGTAGATGTACTTAATGTCAATATTTAAATGGGATAAGTGCATGTAATTCTCTTCTGCCTCTTCATTGAATCCAGATACAATGATAATCAGCCACTTGGGGGATGATGAGTTTTGGGGTAATGATCATGAAAATATGTTTTTGAAAGTTATTATAACAGTAATGCTCACCATTAGTAATTGAATTTTACACAGATGAAAGCCTAAACTGAGACAAGTATTTCTGTGTGTCATGTAATGACAGTCTCCTTTTCACAGACCTTTACATTGTCAAGATTTGTATTGTGTATGCTCTCTGTGTGTTGGTACTAATTGTGACTCAGGAAAGGACTGACTTGGCACACTGAAGCCAGCAGAGTACCTCTTTATTAAAAACTAAATATTCATATTTGGAATAGTTTAAATTTATCTTTTTTCTCTCTAACACAGTAAGTTAATCAGTATAATTTTGTGTGCTCATCTCCTCTGTAAAAAAGGCATTATGTACATGCCTCGGAGTCACGTTGAGTGTAAGTGAAAAGTGGTGTCCCTCAGGAGTCTGTAATGGGACAAGTGTTATTTAATATCTTCATGAATGGCATGGACAAGGCAAACTAAGTAAATTTGCAGATGACACCAAGCTGAGTGGTGCAGTTGACACACCTGAAGGATGGGATGCCACCAAGAGGGATCTGAACAAACTCAAAAAGTGGTCCCATGGGAAATTCATGAGGTTCAACAGGGCCAAATGCAAGGTGCTGCACCTGGGTTGGGGTAGTGGTATCAACACAGGCTGGGGAGGAAGAGATTGAGAGCAAGCCTGACAGGATTCTATGATTCTGAGATTAAATATATATATATATTTGTGTGCAAGCAGGAAGGTTAAGAAAAAACCCAATGTACCTGAGGTACAGTTTGCAATGAATGAGTTATTTCTCATAGCTTATCAATAGAGGGAAATATACTTTTCCTAAGGTGTAAGAAAATGATTAAAGAGAAATGCTGTTGTATGTGACTGATTAAGTAAGACTTTGCCAGACGACTTCCTCAAAGACTATCACTTTATAAATAAATTTAAAAGCAAAATTCCCTTGATTTGATACCCCTTAGTAGATTTAATAATGCTGATAAGCTTTGACCACCATGCGGTATCTTTCTGCCCCTTGAGAACAAGCAAAGTAACACAGGCAAATTTTGCCTTGTAATTTTGTACTGTGGCTTCTGCAGTACTTGCCTCCATAGTTAACAGCTGTTCAGTTCTTTAACAATTTGGATAAAACAAATACAAAAGGAAATTACAAGATAGATCCAAGATGTGAGTGACAATTTTAGTCCTAAAAGAATTAACTTTGTCAATGAAATTGAAAGTCTTTCCCTCCCTGAAAACTATAGTTTGTTCTGATGATTCATATATTTGCCAGGGTTTTGAAGGGGGCCAAGGAAAAGTCATTTTTGTCATCAACCTACATATTAGTTATATAGATACAAAATAGAAAACCAGCAAAAATCCAAATAGAATGGGAAAAAAAAGAGCTGACAAAAGAAATAGCAATAACATTATTTCCCTTCTGTCACCATTTTTTCTCCCCTCAGTATGCTGGAAAGATAAAAAGAAATGGGTTCTTTATCAATAACACTTGGCCATGAATTTTTGATACACAGAAGGAAACATATTGCACTGTATCTGTACAAGGCTAAATTGATTCCATAGTTTAAATTTTCCTCTGGGCATTTTTGTGGACAAGAAAGAATCTTTTCTCCGTACTTGGAAAATTCTGTATCAGAACTGCATTTCACCTTCTTTAAGTGATATAGAGGATAGCCATGTTAGGCTATCCTGTACTAGGTACAGGACATAGTAAAAAATACATTTTTGTTTTTAGTGGTGTCAGTTGAGTATGTTGGGTTTGTTTAATGTGGCTCAGATCCAATCAGCTGTCAGTTTGCTGGTCAAGGAAGAATTGTGCCTGCTTCCAGATCAAATTCACAGGAACCAGAAGCTGTTTGGCCTTCTGTGTGGCAGATGATAGGGTTGAAGGCTCCTTAGCAAGAGTTTTCAACTAATTAACTTCCCATTACTGTTGGAAATGGGGTATTAGAACCTTGATTCTTCACTTTGGTGGCCATCTTCTCTCTCTTTGTCATGTTGATTGCTTTTGTTCTCCACACAGTTTTGTGCTGGAGGCATGTAGGTTCTTGATGGGGCTGGGGCTCTTGCAAGGAGTCAGGTAAGGCTTAGGAACCCGGTGCCTGCAGCTCCCTTCCTCTGTATGCAAGGTGAGATTTAGGAGGCTCCCCTAGGACCATGAACTAAAGGGATGGGAAATCCAGTGAACTTAAGGACCAAGAAAGTCTTCATTGTGTGGGTAGTGAGAGACTGAAAAAAGGTTGCTCAGAGAGGTGTTAGATGCCCCATCCCTGGAACCTTTCAAGGTCAGGTTGCATGGGACTCCGAGAAACCCAATCCAGATGAAAATGTCCCTGTTCATTGCACAGGCGTTGTACCAGATAACTTACAAGGCAAACCATTCTATGAATTTGTGATTCTATGATCCCATTCTTTACTGCAGGCTCATTAGTTTCAAGGCTTACTAACAGAGCCTATACTCATGCACTCACAAATGGGACATTCTGGTGACTGTCCCTGTCCTAGAATGCCCCAGTAGATGCTCCCAGTATGACCAGTATCCAGCCCCAGACCTATGGCCTGTACAATAACCAGCTACCAGGCCATATGATCTAGCTCACTGGCTAGTGAAGATTGCAATTTGGTAGCATCGTGGACACATAAATGGATGCCTCCCTCTGGCCTTAGACCATCAGCCTATCCAGTAGCCAGCCCCAGGCCCCAGTTCTCCAGCTGTCAGACCTCCTTCCTGTAAGCCCCTTTGATCTGCACACTGTCTCTTCAATAGCAGCCACTTAGGCCACTCTTCTTGCTGACCAGTTAGTCCAACTTCATGACCACTGGCAAGTCTTACATATGTATAGATACCCAGAGCACACTCATGTAGAAAAATGATGAAAAGGACAAAACATAGAAAAGAGGAGAGGAGTTTAATAAGAGAGGGGTTTAATAAGAAGACTCAGTAAACTCTGGTGATAATAGCCAGGGCTCATGCAACTGGGTGTGCCAGACCAGCAACTTATGTACTACCTTCATAGGTTGTTCTAAGCATCCTATTACAAACTTCACAATCTCACAAACCCCTTTGAAAATGGCATAATAAATTTCTTCTTTATCATAAATGCCACGATAACAGTGCTTCCCACTTCTTATCAGTTACAAAACATCTGGATGAATCTTCTCAAGGCTGTGCATAGTTCTATGCATGCCTCAATCAAGTACCTGAAATCTCTGGTCTTTGATATTGTCTCTCTTATCTATGGCTCATTAGGGTAAGTGCATCTGGGTGTTTAATTTATTACTTCTCCTGTCTCTTTTCCTAGTCTTTTGTGTTGAGTACCCACAAATAAGACATCCTCACAAACTGCGCATCCTTACTTCCACATATTTCACTGCATCTGTGAACTGCATGTGTAAGTCTTTGCAGTTTAAATAGAGACTATTTCCTAAATATACACATCTACAGGAGAACTTAGCAAAGAAAATGTAGGGACTTTCTTTGCAAAACTTCCTGCATTTCAAAGCTTTGTTGGTGAACCAAGGTCTGTGTAATGATTCCAACAAAGGTTCCAGAAATACCAATTATATCCAAATGTTGTAAATGTCTGAATCAGTTAAAATCTATAAGGGTTTGATTCCATGTGCTTTAAGAGTGATGCAATAAAGTAGCAGTTGAACTGCTCACATGTACTCATGGAGAGAGAAATTTCAAGCATATACTGAGCCATTACAGCCCCAACTTTATGAGATATTTAAGCAGGAGAATTAAAACCTATTCAGCAGGGAGATTAGGCTTACATGTATATGTTTAAACACTTTCTTAAAGGTAGATGGGCTCCTGAGTTTGGGCTCACTTGCCTAAATTATTTAATAGTAGTAGAAAGGGAGAGATCAACAATAATTTGTGATCTACTAAGAGCAATGATCCTCTCATAGTCACCAAGATCTTTTAGCAGAGCGCTTTATGTGAATTAAAATATGATTCATAAAATTGAGGTAAGGCAAATATTTCTTCTAAGATTATTTTGTACCAAGCAAAAGTTATCTTGTTTCTTCAAGTTGATTATGTTAGCATCCCTAATGCTTCAAGAATGTTTTTTTTTTCTTCACTATATCTGCAAACTAAAAATTTAAAATTGCTAAATGTTTCTAAACATCACTAAGAGCATCAAATAGCATAGCAATCTCTCTCACTTGAGAGATATGCAAAATAGAACAATTATCAGTAGAAGGACTCTCCTATTTGTCAACTTCTCTCTCATCTGCATCTCAAGGATGTGCTGCATACTATATTAGATGGAAAAAAAAGATAACTAGAGGCAGAGTGGACAGCTGTCTTCATTTGCTTTTTTCTTACTACTACTGTTTCTGGATGGACTGATGTAAGAAGTTCAACTTTGTTTTCTATACACAACTGTCTACTTAACCATGGGAGTGAAAGCTATGAAAAGCAAAATGAGGCTGTTTGTGAGAGACAGATGAGATGAAAGTAGTCCTGGACTCCAGTCTTCATAATGTTGCACTTTTTTCCACTGCTGGGGGTGTCCATGAACGGCCATGATGCCAAGTTCATGCAGAGCCCCAGTGCCACAGGGTCATGCCTGAATTATTGCTGATCTTTCTCTCCAAAATATGTCCTCTCACCAATAAAATTTTCACATTTCTTAAACTTCTTTTAGAGCTGGCTCTGCTTATTCTTCAAAAGTTATTTGATAATTCCCTGGTTACTGTTTAACCTTCATCGTCATCCTTGCTACCATGTATCTTTCTGGGGTGAAATGCACTCTCAGGCAGTTTTGGAAGTCCCCTTCACACATATTGGTACACTAAAGTTCATGTCTTGTCACCTGACCTTTTGGCAATGTCAGTACCCCAAGAGCTGATATCTCTTACAACTGATATGAAATCAAATTTGAACACACTTCTTTCCTCAATCACTTATAGCATTACAATTTTTTAAAATAGAACATAAAAGAAGAAATAAATTTGGAAGAAATATTTTATTTCTATTTATATTTAAAACAGTAATATGCAATATCTATGCTTAGGGCCTAATAGAATAACTGAATGATTTCCATACATATACTTTTTTTCAATGTCTTGCTAGCTACACCATGGAAATATTTTCTGTTCCTAGCTAAGTTTAAACTTCAATTCAAACATTTTATTCAAACAAAATTATGCAGTCAATGAATCTGCTTTTATAAAGTACATGCAAAATAATTTTCCTTAATATTTTGCATTACTTTGGGATTTCTTGGAACCTATAAGTACTCTGTGTCTCTAGAACTCATCGTAAATTTGACAGTGACACATTGAGTCTAACTTCCCCTGTTGGAACCTCATCTGTTAACAAACATCATCTAAGTCTTCCTAGAGCATACACCTTTGAGTTTCAGAATGTGTGTTTTCAGTCCCACTGGAACACAGAACAAAGATCTCCTTTCACTTGGATGCTCTTGAAAGATGTTTCAGTTCTTCCATCAACACTAGGAGTAGCCAGCACATGTAGCCAAAAAACTTTTTCCTGTGCCTGTTGGCAGCAGGATAGAGATGCTAATGAATCTATTATCAGTAAACACAGTCTTTATTTTCAGGTTTTTTTCAGGCCTTGGGTCATTATGTGATGAGATGTCAGTTGTGCGTATGAATGCACCACTGTTCTTCCTCTGAAAAGAATAATTTTGTGGCTAAAAAAGGATATTTCTCAGTCTGTGTTTCAGAGCTGAATTTATAAACTGAAGCTTCCATGACAGAAGTAAAGTTAAAAGAATTAAAATTATATTTTCATGCAGTTCGTCATTTTAAGATAACTTGATACAGAAGATTCTGTAACATAAAGGTGGAGACTAATTCCAACATAAATGTCTGTAAACTGAAAATCTCACACATCCTTATGACTATTTGGGACACCTTTACCTATATTTTGGATGGAGAATTTTGCTCAAGGGCATATGACTTTATTAAAATCCTAAAGATGGATTTGTGCAATTCTGAATCTGTTCAAATACCTTGAGGTGTTTCAGGCAGATGTAGACACCCTGAAAGTAGTTTGGAGAGATATTAAAATAAAGGTCTTAGGATTGTATATCCTCGTTTAATTTTTTTTAATGTTGGCATATCTACAGTCTCAGTTCATTCCCTTCTTTTCAAATAATTAGTTATAGTAATATAATTTTTTTCCCTGCTCTGTTAGTTCAATGCTGGAAGGTTTAATTGAATGAGTAGGCATGAAAAACACTAAAGCTATGCTGCGGACTATTTTGGTTTAGGAAAACTGTCATATAAATGATGAACTCTGCTTCCAGCAAGGAAAAAATATTCAGCAAAAGTTTTGTTTCCTAAAGAGATGATACTCGAAATATTGCCAAATGAGAAGTCACTCAATGAAAATGTCTTCTACTTCTTTTAAATGGTCTATATTAATGAACTAAATATATCCATAAAAGCCTGTGAGTGACTATTTTTTCACTTCAGATGCAATGATAAATGACATTGAAAAGGAGTTCAGGATTGTGGTTACTTACAACCAGCTGGAAATTAAACTCCAAATAAGCCACTCCCCTTACCCCCTTCAGCAGGAGAGGGACAACAGCAGAGACTATGGGTTGAGATAATAATTTAGTGAAAGCAAACAGCAATGAAATAAAAGCCAAAGAGTAACAGCAACAATATTAATTAAAAAAGTATGTGCCACATTGGATGCTGAACTTGATTCTGTGTTGCTACTTTTGACTGCTCTGCCTGGTTCCACTTGGCTCCCTTTGTCTCGGTTCCTTCCAGCTTATCTTGGTTCCTTTTGGCTCAGGTGAGACTTGGCTGCCCTCAAGCTCCCCTCTGCAGCTCCGTTCCCTGCAGCCACCTCCTGCAGTGGTGCTGCTTTTTCAGCACTGCATCTCAGTGATTTGTCTTGGAGCTACAGGAAGGGGATGGCTGCTGGTGTGCAGAGCACAAGGTCTGCAGGGCTGGTCCCTACACCTCCCTGATGAGCAGAGAGAGACAAAATAATGTAGTTACAGGGGTGCTTTTCTTTTTTCTCTTCCTGGAACCATGGCCCCCAGGAAAGATGTCAGTGGTATAGAGTAGCAACCTCACCATGCCCATATGGCTCTAAGCTCGGCCCCTTCTCTGCAACCAGGACAAGTCTCCTAAAGTTATGGAGTTTTTTTCCACCACTGTACAACAATTAAGTAAAAATATTTAGGATGTTGACATTGCATCTGAAGTTTAAGTCTGAACAAGCTCTGTTTTTCTGAATTATATCAAGAAGTCCAGATGGTTTAAATGCTAATGACATAACAGGGTCTGAGTTCTGGGGGATAGGGAGTTATTAGTAATTTATGATGATCTAACACAACTCATGAATCATGTTTTCTCTTCCATTTTTTGTCTCTCTTACTAATTTTATTTTCATTTTAAAACTTCTGCAGAGTGAACAAAGGCTCTTTTACAGACACATGTGAGTAGTTGGTTGAAATTCAAGCTTAGTACATATATATATGTATAACTGGTTTAAGTAAACAACTTTATTATGGTGATTTCACATAAAAAAAATGGATTAGTATAAGTTACTGGAACAATGATTATTTCCTTAAATAACTTTACCTTATAATGTCCAGTGAAAAAGTGAGCCTAACTATTGGTAAAGGTAGATATTGTTTTGCTATTCTAACAAATGTAATCTGAACACCATCCTATTCATCTTCCTTCATCATACTGATCTGCTATGACAACTGGCTAAACTAGACCACCAAATAAGGCAGGCACTATAATAAACAAGCCATTGTCAAACTGCCATCCATGCTGTACAAACCCACTTTAGTTAGAAAAGTGTAGAAATAGAATATAATTCCCAAATTCCTTTTTTATTTTTAGCTAAATAGAAAAATGTCATAACAGCATCTCATTTAAAGTTATTTAAAGTGATGGGGGACTAAGAACAACTGCCATCAGCTTGAAACAGTTTTCTGTCATCTTCCTGCTGATTAATGTTTTCTTTGTTTCGTTTGTTTGTTAAATAAACGACAGGAAATCCAACAGCCATGTCAATTTGCTTTGAGTCTGAGAAAAGTAGGACAACTCATTTTTATGGGTTCTTAGCTGTCTACTAAAACTAAAGCTCCTCTCATTCTGGAAGGTGCAGATATGTAATATACATCAGTGATGTTTGCTTTCCTCTCACTGGAGAAAGCCTGGAAAACCAATAGAATATAAAATAAAGGGAGGTGAATCACTGTGGTGGGCATCACCAGACACCTACACAACACAAAAAGTTTGATTTAGCAGAATTATAGGCAATGTATCTGGGGCACCTGTTCAGTTCCTGTTTATTTTCTGTTTCTGAAAGATCAATCACTTCAAAACTCCTGCCTTTTTAAAGTTTACCTTTAGCAGTGGTTGAACATATGGTAGAAGCTCCTGTGAGAATGAATACATTACCATGCATAAATAAATGACAAGTGACAGTATAAAGACTTTAGGAAGAAGGAAATAGAAATTCTCTTCAAATACTTTGCAAATATTGAGGATCCAATCAATTCCTTGACCAATATTCTGAGTATTCATATCAATCAAATTAATGAATTACATTTTTGGTATGTAATTGAAGAATGTGAGGTTCTACAGAGAGCTAGTGATAATGATAACTTGCAGAAGACACTGACCCAGGGGACAAAGGGAACAAGCTGTAACCAGGCGGCACTGAGAAGAGTATTTGGCTTGATATCTATCATAGAATAGTTTGGATTGAAAGGGACCAATAAAAGTCACCAAGCACAACATCTCCTGTAATGAGCAGGGGCATCTTCCACTAGATCAGGTCGCTCAGAGCCTCATACAACCCAATCTTTAATGTTATCAGAGATGGGGCATCTACTTCCTCCCTGGGTAACTTGTTTCAATGTCTCACTACCCTTATAGTAAAGAATTTCTTCCTTATAGCTAATCTGAACCTACTCTTTTGTTGTGTAAAACCATTACTACTTGTATTTTCTCAACTGAGCCTACCAGAAGTTTCTGTCCATCTTTCTTAGCAGTCCCCTTCAAGTACTGTAAAGTCACATTAAGGTCTCCGCAGAGTTCTCTCTTCTCCAAGCTGAACAATCCCAACTTTCTCAGCCTTTGCTCTAAACCAGTTATCATTCAGCTAAAGGAAGTCACATTAATAATGCTTTTTAAAATGGCTATATATCTTTTCACCGATGCACACAAAAGAAAAAACATTTTAAATGCACAAAACAAAGAAACAAGGGATTGCACATGAAAGGGAAAATGTTCAAAGTACTGACAGACTGATATCCATTACAAACTCTGAATTCCTCCCCCTCTCCTCTCCTGTTAGTGAGAAAACAACTGAAAAATACCAAGCTGAAATGGACAGAGACCACCACTAGCAGTATGAATCAGAGGACCTGAATACTCCTCTGAAAGTTTATCTCTCTCCCCAGCTATAAAATACCTTTCCAGATTAGATGCCTTGGATGCAGTGAATTGTTCCATCTCAGTAGGTCCCCACATTTAGAAGCCACAGAAGTATTTTAGAGTCACACAGGTGTTAATTATAAAGCCTTAATCAGCCCATAATAATGCTTCTGTCCATTAAGTGTTGCCTTGTCCGCAGAGCCTGCTTTAGCAAGTAACTCTAGAGCATAACTGCTTGAATGACATAACAGGGAGAAGTAGAGGTTTCTGACATCCCATAACCTTCAGACTTTGAGTTTAGGAACTATTTATAGAGCTTCTGGCTGGGACAAGACATGATGCTCTTAGAGATGTGTACTAGTTTGAAAACAAACCAGCAGGAAACACCAAGTCAGAATAACAATTTAATAAGGAAATAAAGGCACAAAACACTGTGTTAAACTGACAGATACAACCTGACACCCTGCTAGTCAGGGTAGCAGTAGCAGTCCGATGCAGTGGTGGCTGCAGTCCTCCTGAAGTGATGGATGTGGTTCTGTTGAAGCAGTGATCCTGTAGAAGGGGCTGCTCTTCCTCAGAAGGTCCAGTGGTGGCTGTGTAGTTCCTGTCCTCTGGGAATCCAGTGGAAAGGGTGTCTGTGGTGTCTGGAGCCTCCGGTTATATCCAGGATGGAATGCTTGGTTTCTCCTTCTGGGTGGAGCATCTCACAATGGGATGATGAGACATGAGGCAAGATATTGATGGGCCATTAACAGAAGATAGTCCAGAGGGAGTTATCTATGAGTCATGGGCAGGACATTGATGGCCTCATTAAAAAAAGATAATCCAGAGAGGAAACCAGGAAACACTGCCCCACCTGGTTTCAACAGCTGATGAGGATGGTGATAGAATACACTGCAATCCAGGACAAGATGTTACAAGAAGGGATGGCAAACCCAAAAATAGTTGTACTTTTCCATTGCAAATCCTTACCTTAGCTGGTGATGCTTATGTCTTAGCATTCGTTTTTATTGAAGGGACTGGTAACAACTTTTATATTTGTTTGCTTGGATTATCCTTGGATTTATTCTTTGGAATTGTGAGAAATGAGAAAACTCTTATTGTTTATTAAAAAATTAAAATAATTTATTGAAAAACAAAAAAATAAAAATTACAAAAATTAGCAAAAGGTAAAAATTTGGGATCCTTTGGCTCATTGGTGGTATGCCCCAGGAGCGCAGGGATTAGAGATCTTATGGCTGAGACAGCACTGGACCTCTGGTGGAAAAAGGAACTTGTAGTGCTGGGCTGGCTCTTAGCTAATAAAATTATTAAAGGCTCCTTAAAAGGAGTAAATCTTAATATGCCCAGCACTGGGGTCCACAGCAGCTAATCTGCAGGGTCTCCACCCCGCCCCCAGGCTTCATCAGTGTTTTATGCTGCCTTCGCTCCGCCCCAGCCCGCCCACAGCCCGCCCCTTTGGCCCAAGGTGATTGGTACTTTCTGCTTTGACAGATCATCTCTGTCTACCAATAGCTCGTCGTTGTTAGGGGGGTGGTATCAGCTGGAGTAAGGGTGGTAACATGCCCTCATTAAAATTCAGGTTGCCATGGAGCTTACCTGCAGGATAAGGGCTATGGGGCTAAAAATAGCTGTTGGCTGTTAAAAACTGGGGGGGTTGGAGTTGGTCCCTGGACTAAAGTGCCAAGTAAAAATTCCTAAAACATCTTAAAATACATCTAACACATCTTAAAACAATTGTAAAAGTAGACAATGAACATAGGAAAAGTAACTCTCACAGGGTACAAGTGGTTCAAGTTTTAAAAAGGGATTTTTTTCAACTGGGGAATTTTTAATTTGGGATTTTTAACTTGGGATAGTGCAAATAAACTACTAGAACAGTTAAGACACTAACAATAGAACCTGATTTTTGTACCTGGGCTGATGGATTAATTTTAACATATCGATAAAAAAAACATTTAACTCAAAATTAACTCATTAAAGCACTTAATATGCAAAGACCAAGCATAATTAGGGATTTCATGTATGACAGAATAAATACATTAATTTGATTTAGCACATTTTGGTGTAAAAGTTTAAAGTAGCTGTACAGATTCTTTGCAGGCTTCTTGTTTTGAAGCAGACACATGGAGAAATGGAGATAAGAGCATCCTCTATACGGACAGACTTCCTATATAAAAGAAGAATGCTATTTATTTTAGGTATTTATTTCATAATAGAATGAATGATCCCATTTATTTCCATTACCCTTACAAGAAGCCTGATCCTCTACACAGCCTACCTGACCAGCTTATTCTAGATGGATATTAGTGTCAGCTTACAAGATAGCATCCCCACATTCCATTTTGCCAAATAGAAAGAAAAGGGAAGATTTGCTTATTGAATCTGCCTTGTTCTCCAAGTTCTTAACCAAATTATAGGATGGTTGCTCATATATTACTTTATAAACTAGATCTTTTAGTGAGAGGAAAGAACAATTTATGAAAAAAAAATATTTAATATGTTAAGATTAAACAAATCTGCTTTAATTTGTTTATGTGTTGTGTCTATTGGCTGGGGCATGTAAGTGATTGTGTGTTTGATTTTTAATAGTTACCATGTTTAAGGCTAGAGGAACTGCTGTCTTTGTATAACAAGCAAAGAAACTTGTCAAAGATTCAGCAGTGTACTGTAAGGGAGCGAAAAAGAAGAAGGTGCCCAGAATCAACTTTAATTTGTGTTTTTCCCCTCCAGAATTTGAATGTATGTAAAATGCTCTTTTGGCTTGGTTTTTTTTTTTTTGTGTGTGGGGTTTTTTTTTTTTATTTTTGTTATTTTTGGGTTCCATTCTCATCTCTGTAATGTAGTAAGAGCAGAGAACTATAGAATAGTATGAATTGAAAAAAGTACTGCCTAATATTGTTTAAATGGGAAAGTCACATTATATGACCTTGTTATTCAATCTAGTCTTAGTACAGGAGCCAAGTTCTGTCCCAGAAAAAAGAATGCTAAAGAGAGACAGGATGCTTTGCTTGCTTCTCCTTGTGATGACAATTGTTTTTTAAATCAGAAATAGTATTGTAGTGATCAGAAAGACAGATGTGAAAGAAAACAGATCAAACTTACTGCAGCTGTGTATTACCCAAGAGAGGCGATCAGGAAGCACTGCCTTAGCAGGCAGTCAAACTTCCAGTGGATAGGGGTTAATTGAGAGAAGTGTTACAATGCACATCAAAAGGGTAGATTGGTCCCATCAGGTGAAACAGCAAGTGGTGAATCAGAATGTTTAAGATATATCAAGGAAACTATTTAGATGTCAGCTGCATTCCTCTGGCAGCTTAACAGAGGGACAGATCCAGAAAGAAAGGAAAATCATGGCAAGGCCAAGACCATGAAATATAAAATAAATTGAAACATCTGGGCAAGAATCATATAAATATATATATTTCCCATCTTAAAAAGTGAAAAAAATACTTTTACCAGATCATATCTGTGTGCACAGCTGGCATCTACCTGTACAGCAACATAATCTAAAGTAATGTGTAGATCTTTGTGATGTTATTGTTAAGGAAGTTACTTACATTTGTTTTTCTTAAGTAGCCTCATTTGTAAGTCATTTATGAGTCTCCTATTGAGAGACATGGCACACTTGCACACCCCAGAGCCCCCAGAGTGTGTTACAGTGAAGGACTGTCTGATGCTGAGACTGTGCCCTCATCTGTTCTAAGCTGAATTTTTCAGGTGGCATAGCCAAGCCTGCATTTGCAGATGTGTTTTCTTCTTCATTTAAACAGAACTATTTTTTAAAATCCTTGCACACCTTTATTCTGCCTTTGTGGTTAAGAAAAATGAAAAGTTGAACATCAAAATATGGGTTGAGTGGAATATGTCTGTCTGTTCACATGTTCAACAGAGTGGTGAGAGTCTGCTTCAAAGGGGTGAGAGAAAAGAAAGAGAAATGAAGGTTCAAAACAACCCCTATTACAAACACTTTAGGAAAGATATCACAACAGTTTTTGTAGAAGGCAGGCACACAAGCACCTATCTGCAAAAGAGGACTCAGCCTCTAGGGCCCATCTGGTCACAGATATCTCTGGAGCTTTGAATCTAACTAAGGGGCAAAGTAAGGTTTTGTTTTGCATTGGGTGACCTGAATAACACAAGGGCTGTGATGGGGAGTTTTGGACTCCCTCTTATATTTAAGTGGAAAAATGGGTCACAGAGTCATAGAATCATTAAGGTTGGAAAAGACCTCCAAGATCATCCAGTCTAACTTTTGACCCACCACCATCATATCAAATAAGCCATTGCGCTAAGTACCATGTTCAGATATTTCCCAAATACTTCCAGGGAAGGTGACTCCACCAACCCCATGGCAGCTCATTCTAACAACCCTTTCAGTGAAGAAATTCTTCCTGATGTCTAGCCTGAACCTCCCCTGGTGCAGCTGAGGCTCTCACCCGGTCACTGGTTGCCTGGGAGAAGATGCCAACCCCCACCTTGCTACAACCAGGTAGTTGTAGAGATCAATAAAGTATCAACAGGCCTCTAGTTCCCCAGATCCTCCTTCAAATCTTCATATATGCAGACATCACACTGACTAACGTCCACTCATCTAGGCCTTCCCAGTTAATCAGGATTGATGACAAATGATGAACAGCAATATGGCGAGTTCTTCTGCCAGCTCCCTCAGTACCTTTGGATGAATCCCATCTGCCCCCATATTCTTATAGGTGTCTCAGTGGGTCACTAGGCCTCTAACTGCTTCCTCCTGGATTGCAGGGGCTCTATTCTGCTCCCTGTCACTGTCGGCCAGCTCAGGGGGCTGGTTGCCCTGGTCTTTCTGTTAAAGACTGAGGCAAAGAAGGAATTAAGTACCTTAGCCTTTTCCTCATCCACCATGTTCCCCTCCATATCCAATAAAGGATGGAGATTTTCCTCAGCCCTCCTTTTGTTGTTAATATATTTATAAAAACACTTTTTATTATATTTTACAGCTGTGGCGAGATTGAGTTCTAGCTGAGCTTTCACTTTCTAATTTTCTGTCTCTACAACCTAAGGATACCTTTTTACTCTTCCTGAGTTGTCTGCCCTTTCTTCCAAAGTTCATAAACCCATTTTTTCCCCCCTGAGTTCCTGCAAAAGGTTCCTGTTCAACCAGACCTTCTTCCCTGCTGTCTTGTCTTGACAAAGAGGGACAGCCTGTTCCTTCACCTTTAAGATTTCTGTCTTTAAGTATATCCAGCCTTCCTTGATCCCTTTGTTATTAAGGACTGTTTCACAAGGGACTCTCTGAATCAGTGTCCTGGTTCAGGGTCTAGTTGCTCTAAGTACTGGGCTGTCATGTTAAAGAGAACTCTGCCTATATGGGAGGTCAGAACCATTAACCACATTTTTGAAAAATCTAAAACAAACATAAGAGATGAGATAAACATTGAAACACAGCATTTGTGAATATTCCTGACATATACAAGGAATTATTCACTTCTGCTGTGCCATTTATGGCTTTGCATGAGGTCAGCAGTATGTGTTCAGCACCTGGGATATCTTTACTGGAAAACTTAGACTTCTAAGGAATTTATGTATCTCTCAAGTTAGCTTTCAGCACAATCCAAATGCCCAGGAAGAGCATCTAAATCCCTAGAAAGGGACTTGAATAGGCAGCCTTAAAGACTGGCATTTAGTTCTCAGTTAATCAAGTTCTCATGGTTTAACACAGAGGAGTCATTACACACTGCTATTAAAGGAGAGTAATTTAAAAAATAACATCACCATATGCTTATGAACAAATATTTTATCAAATTTATATGATGAAATTTAAGAAAAACCCCACATATTTTATTGATAAAGGGGAAAGTTCCTGTCTCACATTTTGGCTTTACTGAATTTTACATCAGAAATCCCATACAAAAAAAATACTTTTAATGGATTTAAAACTCTATTTCTCAGAATGTCATTCTGAATAAAGAACTGTCAACTCTTCTGATTTTATTGGAGCCCATGGTGATCTATTCTTGGTTATACAGTATTTAAAGTTTTTCAGTTACATAGAAGACATAAAATCATTACTGATAAAATTTACTGTTGACAAAGATTAATGGAGTGGTTATTATAATGAATAATACAGATCACTAAGGTAGAAAGTTGGATCACCTTTCAAACTGGGCCCAGTCCATATGTTTCTGCCTCCATCCATCTAAGATAAGAAATATATCTGGAGTAAAGAATGTAGATTGGGCATCCAATATGAAACCTAGAAAAAAAGTGAGTCAGAGAGAGATCATAATGAAGAGTCAGTTGGAGGTCCAGAGCAGCACTCTGGTTTATGGGGATTACATATACAGAGCTGAACACCGAGTAGTAGTGGGAAATATCTAATAGCACTGTCAGTGAGAATGACTGCTGCTGCTGAGATGGGATGTCTGCCCAGCTCTGGTGCATGCCTTTTATAAAAAGAAAATTGATAAATGGGTTATATTCCAGAGAAGAAAGAAAATAATTAAAAACAAAAGTCAAAATGATGTTAAAGCATAGAATATTCCAGAATGATGCCAGTCATTAGTCAGTGTTTCTTACACTCTCTACCTCAGGTTTTCCTTTTACCATAACTTCCTTGAATTACAGCAGTTTCCTTTAAATCTTTCTTTCTCTTGCAGCTAGGCTCTTCAGAGGCTTTTTCCACAGCTTTACTTCAGTAGCCCTCTAGTTGTTTTCTCAGATTATTAATTATTCAAGTAAAGACTTTCAGGAAGCCAGGTAAGAAAAGCCTTTTCCCAGTAGCAAGACCTAGGTTCTAATCTTAGTCCCATGCCAGGTCCCATAGCCAGAGGGCACATTCTGCAACATGCTTACCTATTTTTTGCCGAAAATGTACAGTGACCTGCATGACTAGCACTTGGTATGTAGTATGAAAGGTAGATATAAAATTAAGATAGTTGTGCCCTAAAAGACCAGAAGACATGTTTCAGAGCCTTAGATTAACCTAATGTGTTTAATTTATGGACCTTCAGTATAGGTGTCTACTTCTGGAAATGTTTTTTCCCGGTGTTTTTGAAAAAACTGAGCCAGAATAATTTTCCCTTGCAAAATAAAATGTACAAGATAGAGAGTACATCCAAACTATCTCTACTGATATCACAGGGAACATGAATCTCATTTCTCCTTTGTGTATTAAAGCTGTAAGCACAAACTTCCCCAAAGAGCACTCTAACACAGAGGATCTGTCCGAATAGTAAAGGGGATGGAGTGGGAGCATAGGAAGTTACAAATAATCAATGGTTTAAAAAATACTTTCTTTTTTTGAGTACAATTGTCAAAGATATTCAGGTATCTGACTGCTGGCTGAAATGTGAAGTCATATGGTCAGATATAATGTAGCAAATTCTAAGAACAAAATATTCCAGTTGAATAAAGTTTCACCTGTGTTCCTGAGAGTAAACCTCTGGAAAGAATGGGTGAAGTCTACTATAACTATAAAGAAGAAATGATAAATTCTCTTTAACTTGATTGAAAGCTTCTAGCTTTTCAGTCCATTAAAAGCCCTTTGTAATATCCACAGAGGAAAAGAGAATAACAGTTTGGTTACCAGTAAGACCTGTGGTGTTTCATGGTACTTCACCTTATATTGGGACTTAAGTGAAATCATCCACTTGAGAAAAGACAGAGAACAGAAGCTGAGGACTGCTTCATGCTCACACAAGATGAGGCTTCTGGTGTAAGAAGAAGACTCTGTGCTCTGCAAGCAGCAGTTTGCTTAGCCTATCCTAAGAACCTGATGCTATTTCTTTCACTTTCCAGCTTTAATTGGGAGTTGCTGGCTGACTTACTAAAATTGGATCATCTTTCTCTATATTAACTTGTCACTGTTATTTTATTCAATTTTAAACCCAGGGCTTCATTCAGTTATCCTTTGTGCATTTATTGATTTTATTGTAAGAGTTGTAGGGGAGCTTTGATACACAAGAAAAATCCATCTACCTCACCCTTTTTCTAAACCACAGTCTCAAGATATCCTAACAGGGAGATTTTTCTTTTTTTCCAGAACCCATGCGTGGTTATTACATCTTCCTGAACGTGTTTTCAAGTTGTTTTGTTTATCTTCTGTTAAAGCAACAGCTGGTAAAATCTGGAAAAGAGATCTGTTATTAAGAAGAGAATCAGTGCAAAAGATTCTAAACAGAAAATAACCACATCCCTCCTTCAGCAGTTTTGTGAGGACTTTGAAAACGAAAACAACCTGGATTGTTCCCAATATTGGTACACAAACCTACCTACCAAGAAATTTAAGCAGTGAATAGAGCATCATGTTACACTTGGCTCTGTCAAATACTCGAATAAAGCCATTGTGTCTGAAAACCAAATTTGTTCTGCTTATGCATCCAGGATGCAAACTTGAATTTTCAAAACAAACCCATGGTAACAGAATGTTTCCTCCAGATGGCAAGAAAATGCCTTTAATTCTGTCTCACAAATAAAGTACAGAACTCTAGTCATGTTAGTTGCTAAAAGAGGTTGTTCCTTTCCAGAACTGCAGGCTGGAAAGAGCTTTATTTTCTGTAACTGTGGATGAAATTCTGGACTTAAATTCAGTAGATTCTTGTCATTGGTTTGAGTGGAGTGAGAAGCTGACAAGTCATACTGTAAAAGAAGTATATATGTGTATGTGGTGAATATGAGTATATAAGAGTATATACTGAAAAGAACTTGGAGCTTCCTCTTACAGGGGAAATGAAATGCACAATAAAAATCAATTGACCTGAAACTGAAGAGAGCTGCTCTGACTCATAGTTGAAAATATGAATATTGTTTGGCTTTGGCTCAAAGGAAGCAGGCACATATAAACATTTCTTCGAGTCTCTTTAAAATATAAACATGGAAGAAAAATATTTTTTTTTTAATAGGAAGACTAGGTCTGCATATATAGGAGGAACTGCTTGGGCTATGTGATCTGTAGTTGTGAAAATGTGCAGGTAGAAATGCATTGCCTATTTCTCCATAAGATCTTGTCTTGTTGAAAGTGAAGACTGAGGGAATGAGCACTTATGAGAAGGAGGGATAGGCAAACTTGTTTTGGAAAAGATCAGAACAAATTGTGTTTTCATAGCTGTATAAACTGCACAGAGTGGGATGTACAGAGCCAAACATGTTGAGCAGGGAGATTACAAATATGTGCAGTAGGAAAAGTGTGAAAAAAAGACTGTAGCGCTCTCTCATCTTCCCCAGAGCTGAGTATCTTTTTTTGAGCGTTAGGGCAGTAAGTCAGTAAGTGTGAAAGTAGGTGACCTAAGGACCTAAGGCTCGAGCTTTTACCAACATTGTTGTATGTAACCTAGGCTTTTCACTTCCAAAAAGAGCACCCTAAACCCTTGATCTTCACACGCGCTTTACAATTTCTCTGCAGAAAGTCGTCCATTCATTAGAAAGTCATGTGTGGAGCCAGCAAGGCAGTCTGAGTTATACAGTATTATTCTATTTATGAGGAAAACATTCCTGTGAGGGAGGGAAAAGGCAATATAAATTTTTACATTGCATTACAAAGCATTTTTTGTACACAAATTCCCACCTTCAGCTTGCTCTGCTGTTTCTGTGTTAATATGTTTCTGGTAGTAAGGGAGATACAGCTTTTAGGCTTTTTCAGTGCTTCATCACTGTAACTTTAGCAGTCACCTGTATTACTGCCTAGTTCTTGCCTAGTTCTCTAAAATATTTTTAGCTGTTGTTATTACAGCTGTACATTATAAACCAACACTGCATATCAAAATAAATGAGAAAAGGAAAAGGAAAATTGCACTTATTTGTAGTAGAGTTAACTGTTTCTTGTTAGGGAAGCAGAATGTACCACCTGCTGCATGAAGGGTGGTTACAAACACATATTCAGACCTTCCCACACACAGCCTCATTCACCCACACACTCTGGCTGCTCAGTAAGTAATCGCACTTCATTAAATTCAGCTCCAACAATTTGACCAAATCCTGTTGTTCTTCCTCAAACCAAATTTCTCTTTGTTTTATAATAATTTGTCTTTCATAAGACTCAGAATCTGTGCTTGTTTATTTATCATGGAATGGTATAATGAAAATAATACAACCTCTGAATACAGAAAAAGACAGATGCTGGATGGGTGAGGAATTTTCAAATTTAATTATGCACATATACATATATATATGTATTTATGTATGTATGTAAATTTGGAATTTATTGTGAGATTATTTAAGAGTTCTGTGAAGCCTTTAGCAGTCAAATACAAAAGTCATTATTGCCTATTAAATGTGCCAACAAGTTCTGTTTTGAACATTAGGCAAGGTTTCCAGAACAGATCTCTCCTAGTGAATGAATTGTAACAAAAACACAGCCAGATCCACAAGCAGATTCATTGTGATAGCATGACATGTTGCCACACAAAACATTTATTTGTCAAGTGCCTAATGAAATTCATTAATTGAAGCTCAGCATTTAAATCCTTGAGGTTGTTCCTAGTGTGCCTAGTAATGAGGATTCACAGCAGTTGAGAGCCCAAGCCAGATGACATTGCAGCCAGCCTGTAGGAAATACTGCAATGCTGTAGCAACACAAATGTAGAAATGCTTATCCTGAGATACTACAGGGAAAGGTGATTTAATTTTAGAACAAAACCTGTTTCATCCATTCACACTCACTTGGTATCTCTCACTTATTAAAACCCTTTAAAACCTCTGTGTCAAAGTAGACTGTTTGGTATCCAAGGCATTTAGATTGAGGAGATGTGAGCAGAATTCCTTGTGATGACTCAGAAGGTAAAGGGTCTTGTCACCCTCATATTTCCTTGTATTGTCTTGTGCTGCTTTTCAATAGCTTTTTTGTTCTCTATGAGCTGACAGTCTTCCCAGCCTTTTAAATCTGTGAGCAGTGAGAATTAACCACCATGTTTTGCCTTTCAGTCTGGTGGCCCTAAGCAGTTGCAGGTAAATATACTGGGATTGTCTTAATCTGAGGGAACCACCAGCATGTGACATTCTTGCGACCGTTTTTCTGATTTGTGTTTGTTTCTCCTCATTTATTCCTGCTCAGAGCCTGAAGTGTATTCACAGTGTGCAGTTAAACTTGTCAGTGTGTGTTTTTTCTTGAACTTTAAGAACTGTTCAGTAAGTAAGGCAAGTAGCCTGGGCAACACATATAAAAATGGCCAGAATTGGACTCTGGACGCTGGAGAAACCATTGAATCTGCCAGTTGATTACTGGAGGGACCAGGAGGACAATGCCAGGTGCTGAGCTGACCATGGCTTCTAGGGTTCAGTCTGCACGTCTGTTCAGTTCAACAGGAAATTAGAAGATCTCAGGGCAAATTACTGGATAAAGTTACTGGATAAGACTGGTTACTGACCAGTATCTGAACCCACAGTGCATGTGTGTATGTGTGTGTGTAAGTCTGCATCAGCAGCTGAAGTGAGGCTGCAGGCCTTGGTGCTCCTACGTCTAGCTCCTCCTAGACCTAATGGGATCCAAGGACCAGTTCCAGTGCAGACAGTCTAGGCCAGTTACTGGAGGGATCCATATCATATATATTTAAATATTTCCACTAACTGGTTTTTATCCTGATGGATGGTAGAGGGGAACTGGTGGAAGTCCCTATTGCTGCCCATGTTTGCCCAGGTGTTGTGTTTCCTGCCTGTGCTAGATGATATGGCTGATCATCTGATTTTTCATATTGTACATTTGTGTTTAACTGTGACCCTGCTGGAACCACCTGCTCAACCTTTTTACTGGAACTGCTGCTGCCAAACCTTTGTTATGCTTCTGGGTCAGGCAGCACCTAACAGAGTGGTTCCTTTCCTGTTTCTTGTGCAAAGCCTTTGACACTGTCCCACATGACATCTTTGTCTCTAAACTGGAGACATGTAAGATTTGATGAATGGACCACTCGGTGAATAAGATATTCTAGACAGTCACACTCAGAAAGTTGTGGTCATTGGCTCAGTGCCCAAGTGGAAAGCAGTGATGGGTGGCATTCCTCAGGGGCGGGTATTGGGATTGGTACTTTTTAACATCTTTATCCATGAAATGGACGGTGGGGTCGAGTGGACCCTCAAGTTAATCAAGGAGACCAAGCAGTGTGGTGTGATTAACATGCTGGAGGGAAGGGATGCAGCCAGAGGGGACCTTGACAGGCTTGAGAGTTGGACCTATGAGAACCTCATGAAGTTCAACAAGGCCAAGTGCAATGTCCTGCACCTGGGTTGGGACAATCCCAAGCACAAGTACAGTCTGTCAAGAGAATGGATTGAGACTAGCCCTGGGGAGAAAGACTTGAGAGTGTTTGCAGATAAAAAGGTCAATGTGAATTGGCAATGCATGTTTGCAGCCCAGAAATCTAAACACATCCTGGGCTGCATCAAAACAGGCATGACCACTAAGTCAAAGGAGGTGATTCTCCCCCTCTACTGTATTCTTGTGAGACTGCACCTGGAGTGCTGTGTCCAGGTCTGGTGTCCCCAACACAAGAAAGATGTGGACCTGTTGGAGCAACTCCAGAGAAGGGCCATGAAACTGATAAAAGGGCTGGAGTATCCCTCCTACAAAAACAGACTCAGAGATCTGGGGCTGTTCAGCATAGAGAAGAGAAGGCTCTGATGAGAAATTATAGCAGCCCTCCAGTACATAAAGGTGGCTTACAAGAAGTCTGGAGAGGGATTTTTCATGAGAATGTGTAAGAGAAGGGAAATGGCCTTAACCTGAAGGAGAACAGGTTTAAACTGGATATTAGGAAGCAATTCTCTAAGGGTGGTGAGGTATTGGAACATGTTGCCCAGAGACTCTGTGGACTCCCCATTCCTAAAGGTGTTCAAGACCAGACTGGATGGCCCCTGAGTAACCTGGTCTAATGAAAGGTTTCCTGGCCACAACAGGGGGATGAGAACTAGATGGTCTTTAAGGTCTCTTCCCATCCAAACCACTCCGTGATTCTATGATTCTCTGTTTTTTTCCTTTGTTCTTCCTGGCAGTGATACCAGTGAGATTTTCATATGCTAAATGCACATGATTGATGTTGCTATTAACTCAAATTTTCTAGCATGATTAATTACCTTAGTTACCCAGTACTTTGTCACTAAAGAAATGCCATTTTAGGAAGTGCACAGTACCTGCCATATAAAATTCATAAACCTTTATGCAGTCTTTAGTTGGACAGAAGAACATTGTGACATACAAAGTTATTAATTGTGTTTAAAAATGTGCACCAATATTTATATAGTGCAATAAGATGGCATAACAGTCGGTGAAAGTGAAAAATGGTTTCTGCCTTGAGGAGTTTATAGTTTAAACTTAGAGCTGACAACATAAGTGATTGCAAACAAGGGAGTTACAATAATAGGAAAGTTGCATTTGCTATATTCTCCCTTTCTTGTTTACACTTGTTTCTGTCTTAGGGAACAGTTTGTAATTACTTAATTGATGTGAAAGTTGCTCTGTGGTGAGGCAGTCACATAGAGGAAGGAGGTGGAAGTAAGAGGTTGTAATAAAGAGAGGGAGAAACACAGGACAAGAGGAAGGTAAAGAGTATAAAAGAACTGTGTGGGTACAGAAACAGTCATGATGAACAAGCTGAAAAGGAAGGAGGAAAAAAAATAGGTACAGAAACAGAGAAGACCTGTTACAGAACATTCATAAAACTAGATAAACAATGCCAAACCATTTGTTATACATTCAAGACTAAGATGCTGAAAATTTCAGTATGGTATATATTCTGAGGGCTTTAGGACAATCCCGTTAGGAAGGGGGTGGAATAAACCAGAGTGGTTTGTCAGCAGCCCAATCCAGTTACTATTGCTGTTGGAGTAGAGAGACCTGTAGAGAAAGCTACAGCTTGTTGTGTGCCTGGCTTATAGATTTTGTGCAGCTCTGTGATCACACAGGGGCCCTCTACGGCAATGGTCTCCAAATTTTTTGATTGTACAACCCTATCAGTAAAAAAGTTTTGAGCACACACTGTCAATTTTGTATGCATTGATGTATAAAGTACATACATTTACTACCGTGATATTTTATATGTCCTTTATAAAATATATAAACCTCATGGAAATTAGGAGAAAAAAAGAAGAGATGACGTAAGGATGAAATATATTTAATTTTTTATTTATTAATGATACTAAAACCATTTTCTTCCCTGTCCTCAATGGACTGTGCACCTGTGGGGTGCAGGCACCCCAATTTGAAGACTGCAGCTCTGGGGTACCCTTGACAAGATGAAATTATGTGACAGTAATAAACAATTCTGTGCTGAGCTCAATCAACAGTTCTATGCTCAAACAGATATTTTCTCTTCTGGAAGTATTCTTCAGTATTATCACTAGAACAGAGAAAGGCATTGAAGATAGAAATAGATCTACAAGATGAGAAATGTTAATTCAGTTGAGATGATTTCTTGGAAAAACTTCCTCATGGATTTAAATTTGTGTCCACAACAAAAAGTGAGGGTTCTGAGATTAAAAAGGCATTCAAAACTAGTGAGTAAAATGGGAGAATTTTTTTTGTTAAATCCAGGTTTGAGCTGCAGATTGATACCACTACAGATGGCTAGATTCCTAGTATGAACTATCTTTTCCTGGTAGTAATTAATGACTCTGCTGTAGATTTCTGTGATTTATATTCAAGATGAATCTACCTGCTGTGGAAAGATTTGTATGTATTCTGTAATGTAAGTTTCTTGTCCAGAAAAATGCAATAAACTTATCTAGTTCAGAGACATATCTAGTTCTTTATCTATGCATAACCAACCTATGATAATAGGGAAATTTATTTGTATAAATATGTCTGTGTCCTAGCTATATGCTGAGAAAATTTATTTTTAAACAGTCTAGCCAGAAATATGAAAAAATATAATGAAAAAGTTATTACAGTGTCAGGAAACATCTTTAAAGTCTCACCATATACATTATCTTCCAAATGAAATTTGTCATATGTTGTCTGTATGGACAGTATCAAAAATATTAATTAATGAACGGTACCATTGTCAACTAAAACTTTAAATCAGATGCATAATTTGCTTCATTTAGATTAAAAAGTAAGTTTGGGTTCCATATACAATTCAGCATGTTGTAAATGATCAAAGAGAGTGCAGCCTTTTACACAGCGTTTAGAAGATGAATATTTTTTTAATATCCTGGTTGACCCTCTATTCCTGTAAAAAGAAAATAAAAGGCAAACAAAACTCACTGGGCCATTGCATAAAATGCTACTTCAAAAGTAGATCTGCCAATATGTGCAAGTGTTGATTAAAATGCACCAAAAATCAAATTTAAATTATATTTAGATTATTTTGAAAAGCCAAATTATTTGTGTCAACCTTATAGTTTAAAACATTAAATTACTATGTGCTACGATGCCTTCCATCCCGGGCTAGCACGAGGTCCTGGCACCAAGGAAACTTCTGCCTGATAGCTCACTGCAACAACTATGCAACAATGAATGTCTTGGAAACAGTTATGCTGGACAAAATAAACAGTGAAGACTGTGATTCAAGGTTATGTAAAAGTATTCTCTTGATTTCAATCATGGGAATAATATCTGGAACTTAATAGCTGGACTGCAATTAAAAAAAAAAAATAAAGAAGGAGTAGAATTTTAGTCCCATTACCATAATAGCCAGATACAACATCCTACGGATCTATCAATCCCACATACTTTTCTAACACAGTTCATGTAAGAATATGTATATTTATACATACTGCTTTTATACATATACTAGCTCACAGCCATACAATCTGGAATAGATGTGGGTTTGATACTCAGTCTGCATTTTCTCTAACCAATCTTATGTGACACTAGGAAACCATATTTAGTAGTAATTTTTATTACATTCTAAAATCAGGCTGTGCATGGCTATTTTAATGTCTATGTATATTGATACATCTTCTGGAATTGTCTTTAAAAAGTGTTTTAAAAGGAAAACATCAGTATTTAATCTCATAATATTTCGGAGTGATATTTTATATTACTGTAACTCTTTGTTAAGAGATTTTGCAAATTAATCTATTGTACAACAGGATATGAATGTTTCCTGCTCTCTTCTTTCATTAATGACAAATAATTACTGCAGGAAAAATCACACAATAATCATGCTAATCAGCAAGATGGATTTTCATACAGTAGATTACAAAATTTGCTACCCTTTATGAAGCTAGCATGTAATAAAAATTCCTATGCCTCTCGATGAGAAAGAACAACATCTCTCCCACAAGTATTTTTCTGGTTTTTATAAGAACAGTAGAGCAGCAGTACAGGCACGATCAGGTTCCTCTAACCATTGCCCATGGTTCAGAAAGAGTACAAGAAGATAATTATATAGTGAGGAGGGCTGTGAGCCCTTGGAGGAGGGAGGCCTGAGGCCAAAAAGACTCTCCCCAGAGATAAGCAACCTTTCTCAGGTCATGGTGAGAAAGTGAATCATCCCCAGCATGCCTTGTTTCTGTATGGTAACAGCCTATACCCAGTTGGCTGGTTGGTTTCTACCCCACCCCCTGCCTTTCCCATAAAAAGCCCCTGTTTCTGCCCTTTAGCAGGGAGACTTGTCCTTGGCCTTCCCTTCACAGGGGCTGGACAATAAAAGCTGCCTCTGCACAATTGCCATACGAGGCTCCTGTCTCTCTGCCCCGAGTTTGCCTTAGGTGATTTCACAAAGAGCAGGAATCACTTGCAGCTGAGAAATCACTACACATGCTGAAATCCCTTGCTGGAATCTCCTGCTGCCCAGGGAGGCCCTGCTGCCGCCCCTGGAAGAGTTGGTCGTTGCAGGATGCTCTCTCTAGGAAGGTCGTGGCACAGGGAGTTGTTCACCCCCAGCTCTCTGACTACAATAATATCGCAATACTTCTTTGGTAAATCTTCCAAATGCTCAGCAATCAGCAGCACAAGGAATCATGGAATTGTTAAGGTTGAAAAAAACTCCATGATCATTGAGTACAACTTCTGGCCAATCATCAAGTTAGACTAAACCACAGCATTAAGTGCCACATCTAGTCATTTCTTAAAGACCTCCAGGGACAGTGACTCCACTACTTCCCTGGGCAGCTCATTCCAGTGCTTGACAACCTTTTCAGTGAAGAAATTTTTCCTGATGTCCAACCTGAACCTCCCCTGGTGTGGGTTGAGGCCATATCCTCTTGTCTTATTGCTAGTTGCCAGAGAGAAGAGACTGATCCCCACCTGACTACAGCCTGTTTTTGAGGAGCTGAAGAGAGCGATAAAGTCCCCCTGAGCCTCCTTGTGTCCAAGCTAAACAATCCCCAACTCTCTCAGTCAGACCTCATATGACTCACTTTCTAGGTCCTTCACCAGGTCATTGCCCTTTTCTGGGCATTCTCCATATGAGCCAAGGTCATACTTCTTGTTAAAGATGCTTGATGAACCTTTATTTTCATATTACATTTCTTTTTAATTATAAGAAGATTTTCCTGGAATTCCCAAAGTGTCTCAATGATGAACAGAAAAACAGATTTATTGAAACAAATTTTTGGGAACAAGAAGAGTTGTGGGAGTAGAGGAAGAGGGCAAGTAACCATAGACAATCAAATGGGATCTCTTTGTGGAGCAGGTTTAGTGGAACACTGGTGACAGACCTCTGGCACTGAAGGTAGCTGGCAGAAGACAGTCTATACTTAATCATTACACAGTACTAAAATCTTTTACCATTCAAAACAAGAAACATGAAATTACCTATGAGGAATGTATTCTGGTCTACATAAATCCATTATTCCAATTTAAATACTGTTTGAGAGAGCGTTTTGACTTGGGCCAAACTCACACTAAGGTCCATAATAGAAACTTAAAAATATACAAACAGTTTCACATCTTATTAAACTTCCAATGCCCAAAAGTCTCGTCTGACAATACTGAATTATTTATGAAAGGTGAAACCTGTGTGTTTCTAAGGCTGTCTGAAGCTCTACAGGGCTCTGTTAGACTGGAATTACACAATCTTTTCAACTTGTCAGTTGCTGTTCAAAAAACTTGTAATCTTGAGGGGCGAGAGTCTCAAATTACAGGAGGAATTTTCTTCTTCTTAGGAGAAGCTTTGTTCTCTCTATTAGATGTCAGTTGTGTCTTTTAAAGAGATGACAAAATAGAACTGAGCCTGAAGGGGAAAATAATTTCCCATTGTAATACACAGAGAATGGGAGAAAATTGATTAGCCATTCAAATATGGTTACATCAATTTTCTTCAGGATCTTCAGAGGTGTCACAGAGTTTTTGTTACCAGTGGCACTGAAGGAGGTTCATGCATCCCCATGAAAGAGTCAGGCAGATCTTTCTCTCTCCTCCAAAGGAGATCATTAACTGTAGTAACCATCCTGATTGCTTAGGTAAGCTAGTCTTCCTCATTTTTTCCTCTACCGCAGAAGATAAGAATTTAGATCCTAATTTCTTCTGAACACAAGTGTTCCAACTCAGCATTAATGAAATATTTAGGAAACACAATGTAATCAAGACACATTCATTCTTCTAAAATAGGCAATGAGTCTTTTCAATTGATGAGCTTAGTGGAAACTCTGACTAATTAGGTCAGATAGATTAAAAACTCAAACTTTACTTTTGTCTTCAGACTGCAGCCCATTCCAATATTACATCTTATAAATGAAATAATATTATTTAAATAATTTCAGGAAATTTTTAATGCTGTGAAACCTTTTTTTTTTTCCTGGTTTGTTTTTGTTTTTCTAACAGCCAGTTAGAATGAGTAAGTTGTTCTATTCAAGATTGACAAGACACTGCAATTGATAATGATGATTCTTTACAGTACAATACTGCTAACTTTAATCTCTAGTTGATGATGTACAAAGAACAGAAAATCCTACTTTCTTAGGAAGTTCAATGAATTGAGTGTTCAGACCACTGTACCTGGATGGATCTCAGTGTTGCTCCTTGCAAGATCAAGCCTTTATCAAGCCTGTTCTTGAAGTCAATGAAGCTTCAAATCAATACATGGATTTTCTGAGGTGAATACCCTTAAATGATTGGTACATAATATTTTGTATAACTTTGAATGTACATTTGCAAATAACTTTGTACTGAAAATTACATTTCAGTGGCTTGCTTACTGATAACAGCTCATCACATCCTAATACATTTAAAGTGATAAAAGAATGAGAAATCAGTGGAAGGCTTTTATCACATTCTACTTTGGTCAAGGAATGTCAATAGACAGAAAATAATAAAGAACATTTTGAATCCACAGCTCTCATTATTCACTGCCTGTTTCTAGTCCCTCTATGAATTCTTTTTTTCCCCTTAAAAATATCCTAATTGATAAATGTTTGACCACCTCTCTGTTGATGTAAGACTAAATGTATTCTCTGAGCACTAATATTTACGAACTTTTGCAGTCAATTTATTTAATGTCGTGCATCTCATAACCAGTCTAACTTTTCATGGCTGGCATCTGTAGTACTTGCAACTGACTGCAAGAGAATTGCAAGCAGGGTTGTGCTTTCAATTGCACTGATATTGCCCTTACAATCTTGTAAAATGTATTAGGCTCTAGCCTGAGATCAGGCTAATCAAAAAGAGGATGAGAAACTACAGGACAAACATGACAAATGACATCACAGCAAGGCTATTTTGTTGCTGGTCCTACTCAAGGTGACCTAGCCAGGTGCTCCTCTTTAGATAACCATTGCTGAGTGGCAGCCTCAGGAAAGCAGTATAATGTCCTACTAAGGAGCCAATAAAGGATGAAGGATCCTAAGTTGCCAAGAGTTTATCAATTTCTGGTCTCTTTGCAACATGTAACTTACATAAAAGTAGCAGTATGGGACAATAGGCCCCAGGAAGAGACTCTAGATGCAGCCTTATGACCACATCCGTCAGAATTCAGTCCTACTTACACTTTTGCTTTATTTACTGTTATCTTCAAACTGCCTGTTACTTGCAAAAGACTTTTCACTGCTAAAATGCAGGATGTGCCATGCTGTTCATAAAGTCATGTTGTAGCTGCAATTATAACTGAAGAGATAACACCTAAGGTGTTTGACCTTATCTAGATTTATTTTATTGAATAATACATTAATATTTCATGGTGATCCTACTTAGTGATTACATAAGGAAGATTACACCTAACACTTCAATTCTGTAGCGCATTTGTAAGGCACTATTTTAGCATATTTGTCATACTATAGAAAAGTTCATCTATTGAGTCTTGTCTCAGAGTCTTTTTGCAATAACTTCCTGTAAGAGTCCAATAATTCATACTGTGTGGACACAAGTTTTCTGTGTTAAAGGAAATAATAAAAAGTTTGTAATTACATTTTGACTTACAGGTCAAATATAACTATAATTTTTGGAAAATTATAATTTTGTCTTTTATATTAACAGGCATTATGTCTGTATCTGAAAGCCATTTACCTACTTTCTAATATACACTATCATTATATTATGAGGTCTATGTACTGCAAAATACTAAATACTTTGGCTCTGATTCTGAAGAGGACTTACATGCAATAAGAAAACAATAGGAAGCCCTTGAGGATTGCATTCATGCTTTCAAAACTTCATCTACCACAATAATAAAATCAAACTAGAAATCTTGAGTAGTTAGAGAAACATCCTCAAGAGTTGTGGTATTTATGTCAAAGAGTTTGGCCAAAATTTGTCTTTAATTACTTTACATAAGAATTTGGCCATGCAGCAGAGTGTACTCCTACAGTCTCAGAGAGACTCAAGCAATTAACACTTTACACCAACTGTCTGGAGTACTTTTATCTCTTCTCTGCTGTTTAGAGATCTCAATATCTCTGCCTTTGTTCACTGTACTTTATGCAATACCAGTCTATTTGTTCCCTTGACAGCTTTAGCATTATCCTTTTCAAAGCAAAGTGATATTTTTCCCCCACCTTTCTAGCAGTTAACATGAAAATAATTTACTTTACTCTTCAAAGCCTGTTCACAGAGCTTTCCATCAGCAGGCATTTACTCAGATAGGAGCACTAGCTTACTCGTGTGAGGAACTAACTACCATTCTCAGGATATGGATACCTTCAAAATTTTCCTGTGCCTAAAGAAATGTAACTGTTGTCACTGCAAAATAAGCATTTTACTTACTGAAAAATTCTCAAATGTAGTTTAACTGTTCTATATTTGTTAGCTTTGACTCTCGAGAGACTAACAGTCATATTACAATTTTGGTGCAAAAAAGATGTGTAAGACTGAGAATATGTAGATAGAACTTTGGTTGCTGTGCAAGATTTTTCAGTTCATTTCAGCATTATCTTTATACTACTAATAATTTCTATAATATAATTAATGATTTATATATTTATATAACAGTAAATACCATTAAAGATGAAAGATAAGTGAATGTAAGACGAATGATGTACATGTCAAGTCCCAAATTCATCCAGTTAATCTTCTCAAGTAGTGTGTAAAATTGTGTCTTGCATTCTCAGTTCTTCCTTAAGGAAAAATATAGAATGCTTAATTTTTTAGTAATCTGTTTATTCAAACTGGTAGTGTTTTATATATTTTCATACATACTCCTTTCTACCTGGCCTAAGTGCTGGCAACTACCCTTCATATGTTTGTATGAACATGGAGTTCATATAAAGCTTATTTCTGTCAAACTATTTGCAGGTTTAGACATGCAAATCCATATACTACATACTCAAGGGTCAGAGCAACCAAAGGTAGTGCTGGCCAAAGTTTACACAGCAGTAGAGAGCCAGGTGAGGCACATACAAAACTTTCTTGAGACTGGAAACTTTTATTCCAGGTCCTGGAAAGTAATAGAAATGTGTAAGAAAGAGGTATAAGGAAAAGTGAGGAATGGTTAGAAATGCAGCAAGCAAAACCTGTTTGACCATTGGTATCACATATTAGCTATGAATAATATAAAACTTTTCCTGCTGTTTAGAATTATGGAAAGTATAGGGTTATTTTACTATTAGGCCCTCTCCAGCTTTTTCCTTGGGAGAAATGCAATAAAAAGGATGAAGGGGCTAGAGAAATTAATTTATTAGGGAATAACAAAAGACTTATAGATGCATACCTTGGCTAAATAATGATTGAGGGAATAATTAATACTATAAAATTCTGCTTAGCAAACAATCGTGTAAGGGCGAAACCTGGGGCTAGATGTCTTACTACTTATTAATTGTGCTGCAGTTGTGCTTGTTGGACCCTGTTATGTTAGTTGTTACACAAGTGTCCAGCTGTTGGGACCCTGGGTTTAGAAAATTTAGGTTTCTGGGATATAACTGTATATATATGTAAAAATATGGAGGATCTGGGGTGTGGATTTTCTTCCTCTTTTCTCCTTCTGCTTCACAATTCTGAATGTTCTGGTACTGGGTCAAAAAACCTGCAGTGCGCATCATGAATAGTTAGTTATTGAAGTATAAGTAAAAATAAATTACTTGGCATTCCATAACTGGGTGATTTGGACCTTAAAAGACTTTGGAAGTTAGAACTTGGAGCCATTTTCCACCTTGTTAACTAAGAGGCATGTCCCGTGCAGCTGTGATATAGATAAGAAAATAAACAGCTAAGTCTGAAGAACAACCTAGCATCTTCTGCCTTTTAATCCAAACTGTGAGTAAAAGAACTCATGAAACAGAGGCAAAGAAGAAAAGATAAAAAAAGAAAATTAACATCCAGCAGGAAACAGTGCCTAGATAGCTCACAGTGGGAACAAGGAGGAGGAGGAGGAGGAAATATCTTGCAACAGGATTACACAACATGGGAGTAACTAAGCTAGCAGTAGAAGTCCAGAGTTTTATTCAAGACAGTTCAGTTTAGTGGTTTCACTGTAATTTCTCTGAAATACACTTCTGCTTCTGATTCCATGGGCATAACAAGAGTATTATTTCAGAGATGTGGTCTGATTCTCATTGTGTTGGGCTTAGTCTCTGTATAACTTTAAGGAATCCTGTAACACTCCTTTGCAAAAGATAAAACTAGCTATCTAGCCAACAGGATACAGATACTATTAGATGAGAAACCTGCTCATTATCCATGCTAATCATTTCCACAAGTAAGTAGCAAACTACAACTAATAGGGATCCAGCTACCTGTTGTCATAGATTTTCACAGAAAAGCATTTTAGAAGTGAGTTTTTATTTGCAGGCCCACAGCCCTTTACACAGTGAGACCAAACTCTGTTTTCTCTCTTTCTCAGATGCTTGCGTACAATGAAATTTAAGCTTTTTTGAACATCCCACCTTCCTGTTGCTCTGATTCACATAAAATTAAGCTTGCTGTGCTTGTCACAGGACCTCCTGTTGAATCCAGTCCCATCTGCACTTTATGCTGGCTCATGGCCATGGTGAAACTTGTCTTGCAACACAGTCAAAACACCTCTCTTTCAGGCCCTTTGATAGTCAGGAGCCATTGTCTGCAGAAGCAAGGTCAGGTCTGGAACATTGTCACAATGGCCACAAAGCCAACATGGACTCACTGTGCAAAATAAGGGAGCAGCCCTTGGTATCCACTGCTGTAGGCACCATTTGCTTCCACAGCACAATGCCTTGTGTGTCCCAGAAGATCAGAACCAAAAAGGAAGGATTTGACAGCTACATACTTGCCTGTCGGTTAAGAGGCTTTACTGTCCCTGAAGATATATGTCATAACCTTTCCTAAAGAAATAATGGATTGTTTGCCTGCTGCTAATCTGAAAATAATGTTTTCACACTGCAGAAAATTCAGAAGTAATTTCTGTTCAGAGCAGAAAGAATACTTTAATTTCTCTGCAAGACAGATGTTTAGAGAGACTTAGAGTAAACACCAGTACCATCTGGATGACATGTCACCCTACCCAGATGGAAAATTGCTATTTAGTACTGGCTATGGGCAGAGTTGTGTAAAAATACCATAAAATTTCAGATTAAATGATGTTGGAAAATTCATTTAAATTACCAGTAACTACTTCATCTTTTCTTGTAGTTTGAAAGAAAAAAAGAACTGTAAGAAAATTAGCAGAGCTTTCTACTATAACAAAACAGGACTCTATATTCAGAAGTTTTGAATTATGAGGAAGATTTTCTTTCAACTAAGAAATTTTTAAATGTGCCAAGTATAAATATTGCTGAAGAAATCTGCAGCTTATGTTCTTTTCTTCTGGCTGGTACCTTGATTGCTGCCTCTCATTTTTTTCTGAAAAAAAAAGGAAACAATATTGCATAAGAATTATATATAGATAACAAAATTTATTCTTTCCTGGAAGGTAATGTTTTGAGATTAGTTCAGATCTAGATTTAAGACTGTTCCAAGAGAACTGTGTATATCATTTAATGGGAACTTTGGAGGACAGAACATGTATATTCCTCTATCCAATCTTTTTCCTATGCTGAATTAAATCTCTAACCTATCATGGAAATAAATAGAGACCATTCAAAAGAGGTAGAAACTGTGTTCAAAGGCCTATACAGGAAAAATAAATATTTTGCTTCTGACCCTGTTGACACTGCCAACAACTACAGTGGATATTGAAGTATTTTTATAGCCCTTCCCAAAAGTAACACCCAGAGAAACAGTTTCTAGGAACCTCAGCCCAGACTTGCTCTGATTCATTTCTCTGAAATACAAGAGGACCCTCTCATAGTAGCAGTGAATGAAATGAAACTCTTGCAATGCTGTAAACGAGAGTCCTCAGGTGCTCCTTGGTTTCAAGGCACACTGCTGTTTACAGCAGCCTCCCATTTCCAGGGGTGGAAACACACATTGTGTAAATGTCGGCTGTGCAGTGAGGCCCCAGTGTGTGGCTGAGGACAGCGGCTCCTGCCTCCCCTTTCCCATGTCCTTCAGTCCAGCAGACAGTGCAGCTGTTCCTGCTCCTCACCCTGCTACCCCCCATCCTTCTCACAGTCTGCTGCTCCTTCTGCCACCCTCCACCAAAGATGGAAAATCTTACCCCAAATATATCTAAGGCAGCCTGATCTACAACTCTGGCCACCCTTTTAACTTTGTCAGTACAGAAGAGTAACCCTAAATAATTCTTCCTTTACTCTCTAAAGGAAATGGTGATGAAAAAAGCACCACCTTTACCTTTAAAAGTCTACCACTTCTGGAGAAGGAAATAGTCACTGACAACCCAGACTGTCCAGCTGGATGATTTTGGTAGCAATCTTTCTCAGTGTCTGTGCTCACCACCAAGATGACACTAAATACTTCTACAAGCCCCGCTGGAAAGCTAGACTATAAAATAATAGAAAGAGAAAGAGAACTCACATTGGCTTTTCTTTTAGGAAAACACGAGGGTGTATATTAAAACCAATTGATTTAAATAATTTAAAAAAACAATTGATTTAAATAATTTAAATAATTATCCTAAAAGAAAAGCCAATGTGAGTTCTCTTTCTCTTTCTATTATTTTATAGTCTAGCTTTCCAGCGGGGCTTGTAGAAGTATTTAGTGTCATCTTGGTGGTGAGCACAGACACTGAGAAAGATTGCTACCAAAATCAGACAGCTTTTCTTTTAGGGAAACACGAGAGTGTATATTAAAACCAATTGATTTAAATAATTTTACTGAAAACAATAGTTATATCATAAAAGAAAGAATTATTATAACCAGAATGCATCAGAAAATTTAAGTGGGTCCATGTAGAATGCTGACTAGTAGGGTACAATGAATGCTAATTTTCCCTTCTAACTTCTGCTGCAGATTTGCTGAATTTAAAAGCATCTCAGCTGCAATAATAACAGTTATGCAATATTTCCTAACTGCCCCCAAGGCAAACTCAGATACTGACTGAAAAACTGTATCACATTCTCTCTTTAGTCTATTCTCATATAGATTCTGCAGGATAAATTTCTTTTTGCTACATCTATATAGTCATGTTGCCATCAGGTAGATACACTGATCTGTAAGTGGTTGGTTATTGATTTGTGTGGTGATTGGTGAAAAAGCTGGTAAATAATTTGCTACACTGTTTTTTCCAAGAATTACTGTATTTCAACATCCACCCATGGGTAGTTCTATTGTTCATAATGATGACTGAATTATAATTTTGTCCACTGTTCCTGTAATACATATCAATCTGAAAAATAACTCACTTTTGTGAGAATTAATGCCTTTAAATCAGTGACTCACAATAGCTGAAACAACAGCTAAAATTCTTACTCCTTTTTTTCACTTTTTGGAATACCACAGCACTGATCACGGTTGCCAAAAATGTCCTGAATTCAACAGTGTGGAAATATCTGCATTGAAGGTGAATCAAACCACATGCAGGCTCTAATGCATCTGTGTGTTACAACACTTACTCCATAGTGCCAGTCCTCACAGTGCAACACATCCTTCTCCTCCTCCTCCTCTTCCTCTTTACCACAGCTTAAAGCAGATGATCTACCTGGATCTGGCACTGTTACATCCTTCTTCCTGCAAAAGTGGGCTTATGATAGGCTTAAAACGCTTTAAACTGCTGTGAATCCAGATGTAGGCATTCTGAGTGACTGATCTGTGCTGCTTCTTGTGTGGTTAACTGGCTTAACTCCAGGGAACATAAAGCCCACCTGTCTTCTAAAAGACTCTGCCCTGAAGAACAAATATCCTTAAACAGGATGTATTTCCTAGTAGATAGACACTTCCATGTGCCAGGTGTATTTCAATTTTCTCAGCTTTACTGGACATCGTGATATAAGTCACTTAATCAACATGGCCTGAATTTCCTAGCATCTGGTAGAACATACTCAGAATTTGTTTTCAGGTTTGGACTGATGTTTAAATCATACAAGGGATTTTGAATTATGTTATTAAAGTGTTCTTGACCTTTCAGTTGATATCTTATTATTTTTCCAAATGTAATATTCACCTTGCTTTTTTTTTCCATTCCAAGAAGCTTGTTCCGTGCTGTGATTATTTCTTTAGCAAGGATTATCAAGTAATTCTTGGAACTTCAAGTAGATAGTTAAGAAAACCCTAAAGGCTTCCCTGAGCAGTTTAAAGCCCAACAAAAGAGGATTAGAACAAAGAACTTTTAAAATCAGACACAAGGTACCATAGTAGAGTTTTCCTGCTGTGGGAAAGATTTAAATGTTAAGATCTTCTTTATAAATTGAAGGTGATTGCATTAAGCCAGATATAATAAACTTTCCCACTTAAATCTACATAAACAGATGCCCCAACTTGTTCAATATTTGCCTAAGATTTCAAAATCAAGATTTAAATACAGATATCTCTTCCCAAAAAGGTATTAAACTTTCCTGCTATTGAATATATACCCTGTTTTCCTAGACAATTGAAATAAGAAGTCTCTTAGGAAAAGTATGTGGCATGAGTGGGCAGGTTTTTCTTGAAGAAGTTACGGAATTCTTTGGCATGGCAGTATTCATGTGATGTTTTCCACTAAATATGTCCATGTATTGGTGATTCAAAGCAATACTGTTGTCCAAGTTACTGGTCTTGGAGACAAAAATCAAAAGCTTGCATGCACAAAACAGTGAAGAGGAAAAGGTTTTGTCTTTCAGGACAAGATATTCTGGAGACACAAATCTTTGAGGACATGATGTTTGACTCAGCTGACTGAGTCCTCACCCATGAGCTAACAAATACAGCCCTCTGCTTTTAGAGTAATTGTATCATCACTATCAATCATCCCTTCAGAGCAGGAAGAAGATGTGCAATCTATTTCTTGAAATTGTCTCTATCTTCTGTTGTACTTCATAGAAAAAAATTTCCCAAATTATTTTGCACTTATCACTCCCAATATGAGATTTTGTAGCCTTTCAGTCTTACCTCTCAGGCATCTAAACAGTGTTTTAGTGTCATTACAGAGCTGTAAATATCCTTACTTCTGTCTGGTTTATAATTTGACTTTGAATTTAATATAAAAAAATTAAAAAACATCTTTCAAAATGCTCCTGGCAATGAATTCTTATATTCCTGGGAACAAGTAATATCTGCAAGAGAAGTGGAAAAATGATTGTACATAGTTTTAAAAATTTGTTTTAGTTCTCGTTTTCATGAAGGCAATCAGAGAGAAAAACACTGTGGAATCCAGCGAGGGCAGAGATGTGGAATGAGGGCTGCTGAGACTTGAGGGAACAGGTTAGTTTTCAAGAAAAGATGAAACTCATTCTTCATAATAGCATTTCTTTCACATGACCCCAGTTTTTTCATGGATTCAAATTAAACCAAAACCTCCATGTAATATACTCAAATTTTTGAATTTCCCTTAATCCATGTAAAAAAATCTGTTTCCCAAACTTTTTTTAAGGGTTACAAATATATTGGCTACCTGAATCCACTTTATACATACTAAAATACATAATTTTGTGCAGGACTCTTAGGACATTCTAAATGAGGATAAGGCTTACTGAGCTGGTGGGGAGGCTACAAATATCAGTACCCTTTAAATGACTTTGAGGTTTCGATCACAAAATAAATGGAGGGTGTATATAATATGTTTTGAAAGAACATGAAAGGATTTAGCATCCAGTTATTTGTATTAGAGATGCTGCATATGTAAACAATATATTTAACTTCCTTAAATCACATGAGGGAAATACTTGCATGGGAAACCAAACAAATCCATTCCAGGTTGCTAATGCCTTTTAAATTTAGCTCATATTTCTTGTCAGTGAACATAAATTCTAGAGATGGTTGATTGGAATGTATAAAATATTTGAAACACTCTTCCTACTGAAAAACTCTAAATAAATACAGGCCTTTTTTTTTACTGTGTTATATAATTAAATAGTACTGGATTGTATAATGAAACTGTATATTTTTCCATCCAGAAATTAAAGATTATTTGAATTTTTGATGATGCTGATTCCTTGTTCTTAAAAATGTACAAACTTAATTAACCTGTAAGTTCAATAATTTAAAATTATATTGCTTCATTTTGACATAGTGTTAGAAGAAATGACTCCATAGGACAGAAGTAAGACAGAATAACTGTACAGTAAATAAGTAGAAAATAGAGTATTACCTACCACATCTTCTTCTGGCACAGTAACTGCTGACTTTCTCTCTTATTATTTAGAATTTTCTTTCAGCTCTCTGAGCTGCCCATGACTACAAGGAGAACATCTGCAGCCTCTGACATTGTAACCGTAGGGTCATATTGTGTACTGAGAAAGGACCTCAAGTTGGTCAAAGCTGTGCCATGCTGAAATCCAGCAAGATTCCAGGAAGAATTATATCATTGTTTTGGTTGATGCAGGGTTCAGATTTGTTGCTTTGATATTACATTGGATATTCTTTCCTCTTCACTGGAGGAAGGAGTTCGATCTGAAATAAAGGCACTTTTCCACTAAACTTCCTCTATAGCTTTTGAATGAATAAAATGTTAAAAGGTATTTCCCAGGAAAGTAAAGATCTTAATTAGCCCTAAATAATTAAATTAATTAAGTTTGAATCAAATATTTTACTTGTTTACTACTATTCAAATTAATTTAGATTTAATTTGTTTACTGCCCCCCAAATGTTGTCATTCTAGAAAATAAGTCATGGACATCTGAGTTAATAATGGAAAAAAAGTAGCATAACACTAGAAATAAATAATATTTTGGTTTTCTTTAAAGTAATAATAATAATAATAATAAGGCTGGACATCCAGAAACCTGTTATAGGTCACCCTACACAAAAAACCAATCTGATCTCAAAAATTGCCAAATGTGAATTATAACACCTTCAAATACAAGTGATGCAAGTGTTTAATCCCTATGTTCCACTATCAGAGGATCCAGAAGGCATTTCCTTTTGTAACCTAAGGGATTTCTGGGTTTTAAGATAGATGAATGAGCAGGTTCAGAAATGTGCATAAGCCCTGATGGGACAGGAAGGCTTTTGCAGCATTGAATTTTATCCTCTATTATTAAATTAACATCACTTTGGAGCTTAAAAAGAAAAGGCCAGTTGCCAGAAAAAATAAATTATGTGCCTGCTAATGTTACTACCTGACCTGGAAAATATTTCCATGTTCTGCAGAAGTCTGTCATTTTTAATTTGAAATCATGAGGAAATATAATTAGGCTGGATTTCTCATTAATAATAGAACATTTGAAATAAGTAAAAATTAGGCCACCTACAAGTTGCTATAATACAGCATTCTTAATTTGAAAATTTGGTTATTTCTCTCCACAAGAAGGTTGAGACAGAAAGAGACAGGAGAGTGAGGTAAGACATTCATTCGAGTTAACTGATTCCAATTGTTCAGGAAATGGTTGGACTCTGAGAAAGCATATTTTTTATTAATGCTTTTAAAGTAAACTTATATAATACATTTTGGACTTCTGTAGCACCTTCATTCTGTCTTTAACACCAACCTCCAGAACCATAACTGGAAGTAGGATTACTATAACTGACAGACTAGTGTTCCCTAAAGAAGTTACAATGAAAGGAGGGCAGGCACAAATTGGGGAAGAGAAAAGACAGTTTAGAAGAAGTGATCTCCTCAGTGGTTTAGAGCTCCATTTCATATGAGTGACACATCCTGGTCTAATTTCTACTCTGGACTTTTTCTTTCTCACTGGACTTCTGCTGCTCAAAAAGATCAATGTGCGAAATTTGTCTGCAGAGTCGAAAAAATTCCCAAAATGTTCTCCAACAGTGGAGTCAATGCTACTGGCAAAAAATGGTGCAGCAAGTTTTTGTTAGATCCTCTGAGCATGGTCAATGTTGTTGAATAATGAATAAACTGGAGACAATCTGCTGAGCAGAAATAACTGCAACGCATAAAATTTTGTAATACTGTGAATTGAGGGCAGAAATTAATAGTCATCCACAGCCCTCAAAACCTGAACACTAAATTGTGTAGTTGATATGCTGCTGTTTCTTAAGAGGCATAATTGGATGTCTGCAACTACCTATGGAAATTATACATAGTGTTTGTTGCATAATTAGTTCTTCTCTTGCAAATGAACAGTTCCCTGTTCTGCTTATTACCTCCAAGTATTGAAAAACATCTTTTGCTGTTATATATTCTTCTCTTGTCAGCCTCACCATTCAATATTGGCAAACATGAGGCAATTGCAATGTCCCCCAAAACTTGCATTTTTTGTATAATATTTTCTACCAGTTGCACTCCTGTCATCTCTGAAACACTTTCTTTTCTGATATTCTCCATCCATGTCAATTTAAAAAGCTTGATGGAACTACAGTTTTTTTGTGAGATTAGGTTTTTATGTTTAACAGTTATGATTTAACAGCAACTGTCAATCACATGTATTGGTTTTAATTATCTAACAAGGATAAACTTCACATCTGTCACCTATAAAAGGAAAGTATTTTCCTCCTCTTCTGAAACAAAATAGAGAAATAAATTTTCAAGTTGGATTTGAACCTTCTTACTTAGCCTTATTGAAGGAAGACCAGTTCTAAAAGGGAAAATATACAGATAATTCTAATTATCCATGTAAAATTTTTGAGTTTGGATTGAACCCTAAATTTCCTTCCCCCACTGTTGTAATTTAGCCTTCAGTTTGTGTTCAATCTCCTATTTTACAGACTTATCTAAATATTTAAGATACAGTTTTGTAAAATTCTACTAAAATACTCCTATTGATTTATAAAGGTATTGGGGATGACATTAAGATTTTTAAGAGTTTATAAGTAACTTCATTTCCTAAGAAAATGAGGCTTATGCATGTGCATGAAGCCTCTTATCAGCTTTTAGAGCCTCTGTCCAATCTCAATCATTATAAGTGGAAGAGTGCAAGACTTTGTTTCTATGAATCACAAAAACAGGATCCTGGAGAAAATAGAAAAACTGTATTAGAGAGAGGTTATAGTGTGCAACCCTTACATTTCATAGAATCTGACCCAGGAGCTTACACTCAATATCCAGATCAATAGGAAAGTGAGCTTGGTTGCTTCTGCTGCTCACAGCATCACATTTATGGTACTTTAGTGTGTAATAATTTTAGGAAACAGAACTTTGACTTTTGTGTTCATTAACAATGATGACATTCACTTCAGTCAAGGAGTCCACAAACCACATCACAGCCTTTTCTTTCTTAACAAAAAGCTGAGAGGGCTCATACACAGCATTTTCCACCCTGATTAAAGTTCCAGGATTCTTTCTTCCTATTCTTGTCTCATTTTCAAAATTAAAATTTCTCCAAACAAAAAAAAATTGAAAAAAGAAAAATAAATAAGAGACCACTATATGTTAAAAAAAAAACAACTAGGAAAAGACATTGAACAAAAGACAGGACAGATGGTTTTAATCTACAAAAGAAGAACAGTTAAAACCGTGTGGTTCATACAATACGCAAATGACCAGCCTTTCTGACTGCATCATCTCTTACCATAATTTTATAAAAAGATAGGATAATTTTGCCTGTAAACTTCTCAGTATTTTCTAGATTTTACATGAATCTTTCATTTTTTAATGTGGCTTCTCCCTCTCTCCACCAACAGACTAGGAATCTAATTCAAATGCTTTATAAACGTTTTCCACTGCTGTGTTGTAGATAAGAGACTAAACCTAGCATATAGCCCAAACACAAAGCTTTTACACCTCTCCTCATCCCATAACCAGTGACTGCTATCGATGCTATCCCAACAAATTTTCTCAAGAGGGCAAAAAACAGTCCTAAGGATTAGTGTGTGCAATTTCCAAGATCTGATTTTCATTCTCTGCTGTATCTCAAATGCATTATATGATACTGAGGCCGTACCTACAGCAGGATTGATGTTCAAAAACTAAGATTTAATAAAATTTAGAGACCTAACCTTTCATTATAGCAACCTACATGACCCAATAGTTCTGTTTGCCCCAGCAAATTTCTCACAGTGCTTGGAATATTGCACCAGAAAATTTTGCACAGAAATAGAAGCTCCATGAATAAAAAATCTATTGAAGAGAAATAAAAGTTCAAAAACTTTATTCTCTGAAGTATTGAGAAGAAGATATTTTTAAATCACTGTCCTTATATAAGTGTGAGCTCTTTTAAAGAAGACTTTATGGTATCTGATGTTTTGACACTTATATAACAATAGATGTTCTGATCACTAAATAAATATCTTTATTCTTTTTGCAGCCAGGTGTACCTCCAGCATCAAGCAATTTTTCAATAAAGATTTCCAATGTGAGCATTTTAATGGTATTACTTATCTTAAACTAGTCATGCATTTGAATAATATTCTGTGTAGCTGGCCAATGATTACACACCAGATGTGAGAAACATTAACTAAAGTAAATCCTGTAACATTATTCCCTGTGAATTTTGCAGCCCTTTTAGGTACTGTTGCTTTTGGTTCCTTTGAAAATTTATTTATCTCTTTGGTGGAGGAATTTCCCTTTTCTCAGGCAAAATAAAAAAATTGACTTAAATCACAGTTCAGATGCAGATTTAGCAGTATTTTAAACTTATTAATAAATGGCCAAATATTTCAGGCCTGCTTCAAAGTTAAAAATTAAATTTTGGTGAATTTCAGGCATAAATTACTTTAGCCTCAATATTTCAAAGTTCCTGATACTTCTTCATTCTCATGGAGGCTCTGTATTAAGTAAACTAAAATATTAAAATTGCTCACAAGATACAGGAGTATGCAAACCCATTCCCATCTTAAATGACTTGGAAATCAGAGCTAAATTGGACAGCAATAAGGTGGCCTTTTATTTCCTTCCAACCATAGAGTATACTGAAAAATTGACATAATTTATTGTAGTCTAAAACAAGGTTTGGGGCTTTGGAAGAAAAGATCTTTTGGAGAACATCTGCAATGGGAAATAGATACCAATAATTTTCTTGTTCATGTTACATGGATATTTTCCAAGCTTTGTAAAAAGTGGTGGGGGGAGGGAAGGAAGTAAAAAAGAAAAAAAACCAAAACCAAACCAAAACAAAAAGAAAACACTCCCTCCCCCCCAAAAAAAACCCAAAAAACAAACAAACAAACAAAAAAAAACAAAAAGGAGAAAGAAAAGGAAACCTTAAGCATCTTCTAAAGAGTACTAGAATATTTGTTATACTGAGCAAAAGCTCTTCCAGCCACGTGGTCTGGGCAGTGCATCAGTACAAGTACTTAGACAGGTAGCAAAGATCTAAAGCACTTGTTACTCTTACCTAGATGCTTTGGGACTTCAGACAGGAAAACACTTGTATCTTTAAGGTTGGTATTTATATTTTAAACAATAAATCTTGGCCACTTTTGGACTGCGCTATAACATAACGCAAAACAAGTCTCTTCCAAACAAACAATTCTGTTATAAATAACATGATTTATAGCTTTTTCTTTCAACATTTGTTTTTGTGTTCTGGACAATTTTCTTAAATAAAAGAAAAGTTATTTATTGCTCCCTTAGAACACATTGTTTGGGCAACTTGCTCTTTAACACAGGTTCTTGGATGTTTCATAAGGGGAAAAATATTGTCCAAATTGACAATGAAAACATTTAAGGATCCCATAACACTATGTATTTTTGTGATATTGCTGTTGTGAGGAGAGTTACAGAGGTTTAATTGAATTACTTTGTCCTGCAATTCCTAATGATGACAAATCTGATTTTTTTTTTAAAAAGTGAAATATTTATTAAGACTAATGACCAGACAGAAGATAACAGATAAAAGATCTTAATTAGAATAACTACACAGTATAAAACTAAAAGAACTACTAGTACATTATATATATTCAATGGAGATAAAAGGATATTAAGATAAAGTATTAGTTAAATACTCTGAGAGAGCACAAATACAAAGTCAAAAATGATCATTGACCTAAGAGTGAAGTAATGACCTTCACTAAATTTTCTTGCAATTTTTATCAATATAAGATGATAAAAAAAAAAAGTCCGGGATATTTTAGGCTTTAGATATTTGGAGTTTTTGTAATATAAATGTGTGGAGTTTGAAGGTTTCAATCTTCTTTTATTTTCTAACTTTCACAACTAAAGAAGTAAAAAAATTCCATATGAAAGCAGTCAATAAAATGTCTTTTTACCAGTCAAGTGTCACATGTTCACTCTTGACACAGGAATGGCTTCTGACATGCAGAAGGAGTTGTCCCACATTCAAAGAATAAGCCTGTTTTGCAGGGTACAAATTCTCTCATAGGAAAATATATTTATCCACTGCATAACTGGATTGAGTATCTTACAAATACCTTGTTTGATGAGGTTTTTGCATTACTTTAGATAGTCTGTCTTGAAATGATGTTCTGTTCTATATCTCTTTGTTAATGTAATAGTTATTCAAAATGAATCCTTCTAAATCACAGCTTGTGACCTGAGTGCTATAGAATAAATGGTCAGAACTCTTCATTGCGTTCTGACGTTCCTTGTTCTGGGCCAGCACACAGCCCTGCTTTCACTCACATGGCACTTCACACACTTCGTGTCTTAGTCCTGCACACTCCAGGCTTCTGCGTAGGGATCTGCAATCCCTTTAGATGTCTGCAGTAATTTATTAACAGCAGAGATTTTAATCAAGGGATCATATATAGTATATATATATATAGTATACATATGTGTATATATATATATATATAAACAATTTTTAAAGAACCACACTTATTTTTAGGTATTAATCCAGTTGAGCTAATGTTTTGTTTTGTCTCTTGAACATAATGTATAAGAAAAAAAATTTATACAGTACTTTACAGGCCCTACATGTTCAGTCAGGTTTGTGTAGTCTAGCATACATCAAATATAAACAGTAAAGGCTCTGGTTCCAGTCTGTGCTGGTTGAGATTGAGAAGACCTTTTCACGAATGCATAGGTTTTATGAAATTGAAACTTCTAACTATCTCTCTGTCAGTTGCTGGACCACTATCTCATGTAGAGTCAGAAGATCTGGAAGAAATATTTTTGCTTGATACCAAACAGATGGTACTGCTTAAGACAAGGCTGACTCAGCACTGGGGCTATAGATATTCCAAAAGAGATTGAAAGATTTTGCTAGCTTTTACTTTCTTAGAGAACAACATATTTTGACAAAAACATGGGGGAAAATTATTTCTGTTTCCTGAATTGGACTGAAGGTTGTGGATATTACATCCTTGAAAGAGATTTGTTGCTCCCCATGCAATGATTGCCATTGCCTTTCTCACTCCATGATGTTCACATCATTGCCCAGCAATATTCTACAAATAAGAATGAAGATTTCTTCTGCAAGACCAAATTATTTTTATCTAGCACATAATCAATCATGACAGGTATTCATGACAACCATATATAGCAGAGCCACAGAACTGGATTGACGCCTTATCTCTGCACCCATGAAAGAAATAGCCCCCACCTAAGAGAACCTCAGTCAATAAAGTACAGACAAAAGAATGAGGATTAAGGAAGGGTTACACTTCTAGAAAATCATGAGAAGCCTTGTATTTCACTGGATATAATCAAAAATTCTAGTCACACCCTCTTCTCTGCAGCTGACATACTTGCAGACAAGCCAAATTACCTCTTTTTCATTCTCTACTCTGTGCGTTTTTAGAGAGAAGGTTCTGTGGATCTGAGACTGTGTCTAGTAGTGGATTGGAGATTTATTCTGTGTCAGAGAGTCTTAAATGTTTTTCTAACAAAAAATAATATTAATGAATGATGAAACTGATGACTGACAGATATTCCTTAAATTTTCTTCTTTGTACATTTTTATTTTAACAGCAGGATTCAAAAAGTGCAAGGTATACATTTATTATAGTCACCATCAAGATCATTTGTCTTCATTCTCACTCTTGCAATTTGGAGCATGTCTCATAGAAATCCCATGGCACAAATCTCTTCTACACTTGCAAACTCCTTCACTTGCAGGCAGATAATACAAGCATGACTTTCTGTCACATTAACACATTGGTTAAGTTTTCGCTTTATTAGAACAGAACACAAACAATTGTGGCCTCAGGGAAAATGTTAGGAAAGTCACTGATGGCCTTTTCCCTGTGTTATCCCTTGCCTGTGCTTGTTTACCTACTATCTTTTGCATGTAAATTTTGGGTTACATCATCCCAGCTTCTTATATCATATTTATATTGCATAACAAACACCTTGCTCAAACTCCTATTCTCTTAACTTCACTGTCAAAAAGACATTGATTTAATTATGAATCTTGAATAACTGAAAAGAGTATATTATATTTCCAGCTCTAAGAACAACCTTACACGTAGAAGAAAATCACATGAAAAGCATATTACAGAGAGAAAACAATCCCTTATAAAAAAGTAAATCTGTGGTCACATGGCTAAGACTGACTCAAGCATTTTAAGGGTGTATATCATTTTAACTGCTAGCAATAGATGCAGCTATGTAGTCCCCATGTTACTTCATGAGTCCCTATCTAGTCTATAAAAATATTAATTTTTTATGAATGATGTCAAGTGCAGAAGATAATGTTAGAATCTCCCATGTCAAAATTATTTAACCTTCATAGCTGTAAAGTATGCAGTTATTTCTGGAGTCCTTCCTATACAAAACAATAACATTCCATCCAATGGATATATTTTTGTTTAGGTTTCAGTTCCTTGGCCAACTTGTAATCTGTAAGATTTCAGAAAATGACCATTTGCAGTAAATTAATTTAATGTAAACTAAATGTCAATTATGTAATGTAGACTAAATGTCAATTATGTAAACTTAAACACTTGGTAGAAACAAGTGGAGTTGTTTACTACTAGAGTGGGGATTACTTATTTATCTCTTCTTCTGCCGTTGTAAAGCTTTTTAAAGTTATAAAATGCAATACAAATCTCAGCATGTAGCTATCTCTTCATCAGAATTGAGAGTGAAAAGCTCAGTGATGACAACTTCATTTTAGACCTTCTTTAAATGAATTCCTAGAAAGGACCCAGGATGAAAGACAACACTGAATTTTAATTTTCGGTGGTTGTCTTTTAAAAACCCTTTAATTGCAAGAAATAAATAAAAATCATCCTGGTTCCAGCCAGGAAGAGATTAATTTTTGCAGTAGCCAGAAAGGAACATGGCTGGGACCTGGTGATTATTCTGTATCACCTCACATCATGCAGAGAGGGAAGGAGAGGAGGGGATTCCTTCCTGCAAATAGGATGAAACAATCAGTAAGGTCCTGTACTGCATGGTGGGCAACCATGTGTGAGTCATTTGCCTGTCATCTACACTCTCTCATTAATATTGTTGTTGTTACTGTTAATTTCCTTATCTAATGGCTGTTGCCAGTAAATTTTTCTTATCTCAACCCCTGATCTTTACCTTCTGTGCCTCCAGTTCTCCTCTCCAGCCTGCTGCAGGGGGAATGGGGGGGATGGGGAAGGGAGTAAGCAGCACATGGTTTGCAGTTTTTCAGTGGGAACACTAAATTGGGGACTACCGTTCCTAAACCATGACATATGGAATGCATTATGGCTGTGATTTTCAAAAGAGGCTGGGAAGACAGAGATGTTGGGGGAAAATATGAACATACTAACAATTTTGGAGTTTGGTTGTTCTATACCTTATGATAGTAGAAAAAAAAATAAAGTGTGATATTAGGTTCCAAGGAAAAAATAATATGTAATCAGCTAGTCATTTCTAGAAACCTTGGCCTCATAATTTAAAGACATAGTCTGATCAGTAGGCTTGGCCTTCTTTACATTTTCTTTTGCTTGTTCATACAGGTGCTTATCAGCACTACAGCAAACACATTCTACTTTTAGTAGATGAATAAATGAGAAAAATTACATCAATATAAAGAAAAAGTTGATGGAGATTGGCTTAGATGAGGATACAGAGGACAAACATCCAAGAACAGCAAATGAGTACAATTCCTAATGGTGTGATCTGATGCTATGGAAGAACTGAGCTAATGTTTCCTTGTTGCTAAGGTGGAGAAGCCTGCTGTCACCACTACCATTCAGGCTCTCTCTTTTATGATTTTGGTTACACGTTCTTGGTCTGTTCTTCATCTGACTGCATAATGAGCCAATGAATTTGAATCAATTGTCAGAAGATTATTTGGTTTAGTTTTGGTTTTGCTGAGTTACCGAGGTGAATTTATCCAGGCAGTTCAGAGAGTGTCTGGATGCAGCCAAAGAAAAGATGTGAATCACTCAGCTGGAAGGGAGGCTGTGGGAATGCAGGTGGAAGGAGGGATGGCTGGGAAGGGAAGGAAGGGAGTGTGAGGGATTCTTTTTGATATATTAGTGAGGCAGTAGGAAGATGCAATAGTGTGGTGACACAATAGCCATCCTTCCAGACAAAAATTAAGTATATGAAATGCTGGCATCTTAACTTTATGTTTAGTCTACTACACTACTTGAAAACAGATGTTGAATAAATATGTATACAGCAGCTTATAGAGCCTTCTAAAAAAAAAAAAAAAAAGAGAGAAGAATGACTAAGTTAAAATAACCATATATCAAAAGTGTTAGGGGAAGGGATTCTTGTGATTTTAATTCCCTTGTTAAAATTCTAAAATAAATGTTCGTCTAAAAAGAAGAAAAATAAATTTTTAGAAAATATCAAAGGTTTTTCTTCAGATTTACAATGTGGCCTGAGACAAAGCCTTTAGGGTCTGATTCTAGAGTGTACTTATCAACAACATGCAAAAGCATATAAAAATAAATGAAATACATTAAAATAAATAAAGAGTAAATGCAATCTACATTTCACAGAATGGATCAATCAAGAAAAATCTACTCTTTATCAATTTTTTCTACATATTGGCTATATTACCAGCAGGTGTTGATCATGGATTTTGCCTGATATGACCTAGTATTACCTTTTATACTGTGATGTATATGTTGAAGCATTTCCCAGCAGATGTACTGTACTTTTGTTTCCCATGTGATACCCTAAATAAGTCTGGACCAATTACCAAGGCCTGAAGAAAGTTTCAGTTTACTCAGAGTCACATTACTCAGTAAGTTTCTACTGAAAACTATTTAAGATAGCCCTTCATCTACTTATCTTTACAGATTGAGAATTAACAGTAAAACAAAGGCCTATACAAAATTAAGGTGTATTATATCTAGATACTTAAATTTAGGAATCAAACATGTTTTCTTAGGAAAGCAGGAATATAGATAAATATTCTATTGATTTGGTTTTACACAGTGTTTTGGTTTGGGTTTTTTTGGGTTTGGTTTTTTTTTTGACAGTTTCTGATACTTTTTTGACTAAGCCAACTGGTTAGAAATTACAATAATTTTGATTCTTAATTAAATCACTACTCTGTTATATCTGTTTTCCTGGACACTACCCCCTGGCAATATTTGTACTGATGATCCAGCTGGGCTATATCTGCCACACTTGCCTTCTCTACCCTTTACATTGCTGGCAAAACAGTTCCAGTCTTCAAAATTCCCTTGGAATCTCCTGGTTTGTAAAAATTCGAAGCATCAGTAGGTCAGATTCAGCCAGCTCTTCCAGAACTTTTGGTTCATATTATTCAGATAATCAGATTAAACATTATATTAACATCTATAGTAAGAGATTTTTTCCTATTCCCTGGGCGTTTTAATGGCCTGGAAAAGCATTTCGTTTTCCTAATCTGACACACATATAGCATTATGCTTCTTCCTAACTAGAGAAGATTAACATTTCTTGAACATTAATTCTTTTATTTCACTGTTGTTGACATCTTACCATCTGGGGCTGTTTATGAGCTTTTATCACCAAGAGAATTTTATTTTGTCCCCCAGTATTCCTTACTGCCTTTACACTATATTTCTGTTCTTTTCCCTAAGCACACGTTTGCTCTGGATAAAAAGCATACACTGTTTACAGGAGTACCTGCAGAAGTATCCAACAATGGACTATAAAGTTCAAAGTGTGTGAATGTTGTTATTACAGTAACTGCTAAGAAAGATATTGCTATCACACTGTATTTCTTATTATTTCAGTTTTCCTTGTAGTACTTAGAGAGGTTTCAGAAACTAGTAAAGTCATCAAGAAATATTTTATATTCCTTCTTCAGATCAGACGTTTTCTTTACGCAAATACCAGAATGTGTGCTTAAGTGTCTTGTCAATAACACTACAAAGGTCTCTTTCCAAGTCTCATTACCTTTGAATTCACAACCTAATTGACAGTTCAGACCTCATTTACAAATAATCTCTTCTGAATTGAAATAGTTCAAGGAATTTTATTTCAGAGGTATGCAGCAATTTTTTTTTATGTTTAACTTTGTTCACTTAAATGCATAGGTTATTTATTAACATTTCAAATCTTAAGTAAAATGGGAAAGCATCTAGCCAAGGAATGCAGATCTTCTTTGCACACATAAGTCAATTTCTGACCTTTGTTCTTGAGATTGACTCTGTCTTTTTATCTTCTGTAACTGAACTCAAAGAGTATCAAGTTTTCAATGACATTACTCCAACACTTGAGCGCACCTCATTTAATTCCTAAAGGTCATTATAATTCTAAGGAGAACATTAGAGAGCTACAACAAATGGGAACAGAACCCACTTGATGTCAGGGCTAGGTGAAGACCATCTGCAACTGAGGGGCAGGAAGGCAGGATCTGAGGGTACACCTGGGGCTGAGAAGGTGGTTGGTAACACGGCAAGGGGCTGAACAAGGGCCAGGAGCTGACTGGGGGTGCCGTCAGGGGGACAGGGCTAAAGACAGGGCTGAGGACAAGGTACAAAATGCATGAGAGGCTCATCCAGAAGGTGTGTCTGATATCCATCTAGGGGACAGGGCTGCAGATAAATAATCCTATGGCTCAGCTCAGAGAGGTATTGAGGACAATAACCTTAGACAGATTCCTGGGCCTGCGGGTTTGGGTAGGGGTTCCAGAGGAGGCTCATCAAAATTACTGGGAGATATCAGTGCTAGGAAAGGAGAAGAAGAAAAATATGTCCACAGGTGTTCTACAGGAGATTTTTTTACAGATGATAATGATGAAGGCAGTAACAAATGGCCAATGTGAACAGCTATTTTTAATATAGCATTAAGCCTTTTCTGAAGGAGCAGAAGCTTTCTACTGAAATGTGTGATGTTTCCTGTCCACTGACACTAGCAAAAATTGTAAGCACCTTTCAGCACTATGGTGCATGAAAAAATGATGACAATACTTAGGATTTGTATAAAACTCATGGTTTCACTAGGTAAAAATGTAGGCTTACTTTGGAGCTTATTTTTTTGTCTGGTCTTTCTTGAAGGGAAAGAACTGATACCACCCATCTCAGCTGCCTCCAAAAGCCTAATTCTAATTATTCTGCTGTTTGATTTAATTTACGTATGAAAACAGAATTTTCTATTATCTGCTATTTTACAGTTGTCTCTATCTTTATTTTAGTATGAAATAATCAATTTATCCCAGCACTATTCACGCACTGCCAGACAACGTTTCTCCCAAAACTGCTTGCTTCAGTTCACAGTTGATAAGGAGGTTCAAAGTCACCATAGATTATGGTGAATTTCTTCCTGTCATCAGAAAACATATCTATCTAGCAAAGTTTTCCCTGCTAACACCAGATTCTAAATGGGAGTGTGAACTTCACACATTTAAACCAAAGGTCTAATGAATCCCCTGGCCCCCAAACTGGTACCACTTTGCAGCCTTAGGACAAGGAGAAAGAAGATGCAGTCTGTCACTGCTCAGCCACATCTGCAAGGGGAACCCACCATTATCCTGTGAGCCCAGAAAGGTCTTGGAACTGGAATTGTGGGCACTGGGAAATGCTAGGGTGTTGGGGGAAGATGATGTGGAAGAGGAGGCTGGTAGTCACTACTGGTGACCCACACACTACTTGTGTGTGTGTATCATCTTGCACAATCTGCCATCTAAATTTAAGAATGCAACTGATTGATCACATTATGACTGTATTCTAATATAGAATTAAGATTTACTTAAATGTGATGCCTGAAGTTTTCACAAGGATTTTTTTTTTCTTAATTTAATCTTAAATTTGAATCTTGGTACTGAACTTATTTCCATGTTATTGTCATTTGCAGAAAGGCTTGAAGGCCCCATAAATTATTGCCTTTTCAGCTATATCAGATACTTTGGTCAAAGATATAAAACTTCTGACTAGCTGCCTCTATTTTATTATTTGACAGTCAGACTTACAAGAGTAGTATTTCAAGTGAGTATAAATCTTTTATTTTTTAAAATTATTTTAAAAAATAAATGCAGCAGGTGTTAACAAGAGAGCTTTCCAGAGAAAATGCACTAATACTGCTCCAGGCAAGCTAGAAATGAGGGTTTGTGGTAGGGTCTGTCTTCCAGTTTAATATCCTGGATATAAAATATAATCAGATCACTGGCAAGATTAACATGGGAAAAGATACATTTCTCAATTCAACTGTCACAGAGTGTGATTACATTCCATATAATAGATACTAAGTTCAGGACAGCTAAGAAAACCAATGTTTGTGTTTCAAATGTATGAGAAAGTTGGTTTTGGACATGGTAGCTAAGCACGTGAAAACCCTCATTTTTTAACTAGATTGAGCACCAAGCAAAACAACATTTACTGTCTGAGTGAAATAGCAAGTTCTAAAACTTGTGAAGCATTTCAACTTCGGTGGGTGCAGGGGCCTTGGCATGCATAAAGACATGCTACATAAATTTGATTTATATGAGCTTTTGGTAAGTAATCCCAAACTTTTAAAAAAGGCTTGTAGCCTTTTCCACAAACGCATTCCTGTTCCTTAAAGGAAAGGTCTCCTGACAATTTTATCACTTTCTTCCTATGGACATGCAGAAGGAACAGCTTTTGCAAAATTGATTGTTTTCAGAGTATAAATATTAGAGCCTGGAGAAAGTAGTAACATTTTGCCATGTGTATTTACGTGAAAATTCAAAGTCACAAACCTATAGAATAGCTGAGTATAGCTTATGTTGATTCAATAAAATATAAAGCAGCTCTAACTAAAGAAATATAACAGGCTGCTGTAAGAAAAATGCTCATAGTTATAATTTTTATTTGTCGTGATTTTTTTTTTGTCTGTTTTGGTTTTAATTGCTTTGTATTTTGTTTGTTTTGGCTTTTCTTGGTTGAGTTGCTTTTTTCCTTTGGGCTCAGTGCTTTTTTGTGCCTGAGTGAATATTTCTTGAATTCAGATGCATATATAGTTGTATAGGGAGATAAGCATGTTGGTACCCAGAAAACTCTACCCTTGTCACTTCCACAGATATTGAAAAAGTCGAGTGGAATATTTCATTTAAGGATATAGAAGTATACCCACTGCAATATGTGGGCTTTCTTCTTTTTTTGCTATTGTTGTTGTCGAATTTCTTCAGTAGATTTAATAAAATGTCATTGTTTTTACAAAATATTGCTGCATCAATGTAGACATTTATGAAAATTAACAATCAGAGAGAAGTTTACAGGATGTGGTTAAAAATTTATCTCTCAGCCACAAATATTATATCACTGATCTTTCTAATATCTTCATCTCGCTAGTTCTTCAGACAGGAAAAAATACCTAGTAATTTCAAGAAAACCACAACAAAGAACATTTCTTCTCCAATTTTTTCATCTTTGCAAAGTCCCCAGACCTTTAAAAGAAATCTCATAAAATCTCAAAGGAAATAAGTTTTCAAAATTCAGTTCTTTTTAGGCCACTTATTATGTTTTTTTTTCCTGTTCAAGTCCTGATGCTGGGCCATGTTTAACTTATCACAGCATGAAATTTCTTTCAAAATTTCTTTGAAAAGTTTGACTCATGACTGCAAAATAACTATGTCTTGCAGCTGTGTTCTGATTAGATGTATCCTATCACACTTGTAATAGTTTTGGATAAAAGAGGAATAGGATTTTCTTTACGTAAATGCTGAGGATTATAAGGAATGGAATAGAAACACTGAGGGCTGGTTTATTATGTTTTTATTCATTTTGAACACTGCTTGACTTTAATAGAAATAACTAAATTACAGGGCTGGAGTGTAATGGGGCTCCTCATGTGCTGGAGCCAGGCCAGAAGCGATAGCATTCGGTGGGATGTAACTCCAAGTTACTGTTTACTGTATCCTTGCAGCTGCTCATTTCAAATGAAGAGTTTGGTTAATATATTTCCACCCAAGTTAGTTGTGAACACTACTTATACTTCTGTCTAACAACCAGAAAATCTGTCTGTGGTGCAACTGACGAACATATTTAGGAAAGGTAATTTTCTTGCAGACACAAGGATACTAAAACCTTGGCAAAATAAATGCTCAACTGAAATACCCTTGTTACCCTTTCCTTCGAATTAGGCCTTCAAATGGTGGCTTCTATCCCAATTAAAACTGATCATAGCTAATCTAAAGGATAATAGTAAATAATTTTAAAGTCTAGATATCCTAAAAATGAATATAAAACTCTGACATGTCCATGTACACTTTTTAAGCATGAAAAGCCTTTTTTTTTTTTTAAACAAGGGCAATTTTATATAATTTTCATCTGTCAAAAAGGATCTATAGTCAACACACCATATGGTTATTATTTCCTAGCCTGTATCCCAGCTAAGACACTAACATAAGAGTAAGTAGCTCCTTGAAATGCCTAGAAATACTTATATTAAATAATAAAATGAATGCTGTTGAGCTGAATTAACTAAAATTTAAAAGGGCAAACTGAAATATGGACTGCAATGTTAGTAAGATAGTGAAAAAATTGGCCACATTGTAATGGTAACATTAAGTACTTTTTTTTTTTTTTTTTTTTAAAAAGCCTTCCAACCATTAGTAGAATATATTAAAAAGAGGGAAAGGTTCAAACCTGATGCATTCAGTATGTACCTAAATGATTTAGAGGAAGATAAAACTGTTGCTTACATTTCCCTGTCTCCAGGTAACACTAAAGTATTTGGACCAGCCAACAGTACAAAACAAAGGGATCAAAGCTGGAAAGATTTAAATGGAAACAATATATAATGAGTTTACACTTATGTAAGTTCTAAAATAAAGAGAATACACTTAATGATGGTATTTTATAGGAGACATAATAGAGAATGGGCCAAAACATTACCAGCACAAAGTATGTATCTCATAGAAAAGCAAAATACTGGGGCATGCCAAGATGAAAAAAAAGACATTTTTACTTCTAACAAAGGAGCTAAAAGTTGAAGTAAATTTTTCACAAGGCCTTAGGGTGACTATGAAAATACTTCATAAGCACCTTAAATGCAATACATAAACCACAGATCAGAAGAGATAGCCAAAACTCCCCTTCATCCCACTTCTAACTTGCTTAAAAGCTCTAGCTGATTATGTTTTCTGGCAAGAATTCTTTTAAAAGCCTAGAGTTGTGTTTCTGTACTGTATTTTCTGTACACACCCAGGATTGGCACCCCATCTCTGTCTTCCACCTGTGGTTGCTTTTGTTACAGATGCTTGGATGTTCTGTGCCTCCACTAAACACCCTCCTGAGACTCTGTGTTTAAACTTACCCTGTATCCAACTCAAAGCACAGAGGCCATGTTAAACCAGACCAAATCTGTGGGTACTCATCTAGAAAATGGAAAACTCCTTCCTACTGTATGAAAGTAGAAAGTACTTTGAATAATAACCTTTACATTCAATGAGAATACCTGTAAGTACCAGGCTGAGAGCTTTTCTAAGTGCTGAAAAACAAGTGTCACCATTCCCTGCTTCTGAGAGAGAGAGACCTGTGCGCTTCATAGGTTGCAGAATGCTTGAAGAGAGACTGGTGAAGGAAGTCTCTCTCCTTAGTTAATGAGAAGGTTAAGCTTGCATTATCTGTCTTAGATATCAAGGTGTCCCAAAGCCTTTGAAATCTCCAACAGCAGTTCATTGGATTTCAAGCTTTGACTAAGCCTTCAGGTCTCTAAAGTCAATGGCTGATTTATTGTTTAACCTTTGAAATTAACCTAATTTAGATACATTACCAGATTCAAAAGTGCCTTTTCTGGAGAAATAGGTACTAATCTCTATTTATACCTCTTCCACACTCTAGATTTAGGCTTACAGCCATCTAAATTCTGAAGATGTGAAATGTTTAGACTTACTGAGGTCTACAGTCAATATGAAAGGCATAATATTGACATAAAGGCAGTCCCCAAGACTAATCAGGAAGTGGAAGACCTGGTGCTAAGATCCCTATACCTAGCTGCAGTAGATTTCAACTTAGATGTTTATGGTCCAGGAAACTGTGCCACTTGGAAATAAAGATGATTTTCTGTTGAGATGGAATTTCAAGAGTCTAACAAGGACAGAAAAAAAGGAAAAATAAATTGGAAAGAGAGAAAGCCATTTCTTTGTCTCCTATATTTGGTACCCTGAAGCTTCCCTTGACCGGTGTTCAATCTTTGTAACTCTTACGTTCTTGGTGGTAGGGCTTCATTTACAGGACTGAAGCAGTTCCCCATTTTCTTCTTTCATTTAGTTCCCAGGTTAGGCAACCAAGTTAGATTAAGACTGTTGAGGAGAAGTAGAAGGGCATGTCAAATTTTCAGCTAGGAGTGCCTAGGTTTTGGTCCTACCTGCCTTGACTGTCTGTCTGTAACTGCCTGATGTTCATACTTAAATACAGTCTAAAGAGTGGTACTGGAGGGCTTTCACCACTTAATCAAATGCCGTGACACCTAATGTACACAGACAAGTTCACACAGACTCAGTATTGTTCTGCTCAGACTCTGAGCTGGTCAGAACTAGAAACTGCTTAGCCATGCTGGTCTGGTGCTGTGCCAAAGCTAACAAGCTGTGGGCTTAGCAGGTCAGGCATAGTGCCACAGAAAATCCTCTGGGTGGCTTATGGGTCAGAATAGTTTCTTGTAGCCAACCTCTGAGCTGACACAGAGAAACTTAAGTCCGCTTCTTTATGTGTGTGGACATAGGTTCAGGAAGAGAGCTCCTTGTTGAGTCCTTCCTTTTTTGTCTGAACACAAGGATTTTCTGCTACAGGACACACAGTGGCCCAGCTCCAATGCAGGGGTGGTGGATGCTTCTCTCCAAGATACTACAGAGGTGAGTTACAGGGCAATCTGCTTCAGCTGCTGGGGGCCTGGACCTCGCACAGTTCTCCCACTCTGTCATGGAGTCCCAATGATGCCTCTCATGTAGGGGACAGACATGTTTAGCCAGGAGGCATAGCTGCCTGAGTCAGCCTTTTAAAACCATTTAGGAAACCATGTGTGTTGCTGATACATATGGCATCTTTGAGTTTGAATATATTACGTTCTTTTTCTGGATTTTGATTTCATGGTGCTTTTTCAAAGCAATTTATAAACAAATCTTAACCACTTCTTATTTAGACTGGTGTTCCACACTTCTCATTTCATTCTTTTCTCTGCATTGACAACAGAATTGACACAGCTGATGGAGCTTAAACAGCAGACAAGTTTTCACAAAACTAATTTTACATGATGATAGCACCCTGAAATGGTTTGCCAGTTTCCTCTATGTTTCAGTATCCGGGAAGACCAGAGAGAAAATACAAGTGGCTGCATTCTGGGGGCAAGGTTGTATCACAACTACACCTTAGATGGGCCTTCACAATTTGGGAACACTGTAAAAGTTACAATTCCATATGAAATTCCAGATACCTAAATTTAATGGCTAAATTATGAAATCAGTTTCTTCAGACTAAGGCATAAAAAACACAGAAAACAGATCCTTTCACACTATTATTCAGAACAGCAGGCAGATACATAGGCTTTGAATTGTTTTGTGGCAAACCCCAACTCTTCGTGAGGTCTAAGAAGTTAAGTCTCCTGATGTAACTGCGTAGGTGAAGAGTCTAGAAATGGAGGCAGTGAGCATTTTAATGGCCACACTGAATATCAGCTACTGATGATTAAAGTGGATTATACTTAAGGCCTCTTCCATGTAGAAGACATGAATGGCAGATGACTAGAAAGGAAGAGGCCTACTGTTATTCCTGTAAACTAGAATCCTCATGCTGTATATCCGTCTTGCTTAATTTCTTTCAAAATTATTGGGTGCAAATTAGAAAAAAAGTCTGAAAAGAAAATACTTCCCCTGGTGAGAAGGAAATCTGAATAATGAGTCATGTTACTGAGCATACCTATCAACCAGTTAAATTATGTGATAATGACTGTGCTGCCACTGAAGAGCATTTATACACCTGCATTTTGAATTTGACACTGATGGGCAAAGTAAGGGGAAATATGTATGTATGAGATTGCTTTATGGCCAATCTTCACTACTTTCTTGACTGACTGATTGGATGACTCACTACTGAGATTTGCCTCTTACCACTTAAAAGATTCTCTGCCATAAGACTGTCGGTGGGAAGGAGATTATTTTTTAGCAAAAGCAGTCATTTGCAGCAATCAGGGAAAGAAAAGCAGCCATAGTAAACAGAGCTAGGAGATATGACCTTAAATATCCTGTTAGTACTCACAATGTCCTGAAACAGAATATCTGCAGCATGGTGGAGAGGGCAGGTTCAGGTCTTCCGGATTTTTAATGGCAGCTCTCTATTTTATGTGATTTTTGTGTTCATCCCAGTTTTAGCTGGAAAAATAAATGCTGCTTACAAGAGCCTTTCCATGGGCAAATAATTGCAAATAGATTATCTAGCCACAAATAAAATGTTTTAACTAGAGCCTTTCTTTAATACAAGACGTTTGTATAACCCTGTAACCACTATGACTGCTATGGTTACCTCTGTGGAGCAGTAAATAATATAAGGCAGGGACTCATCTCTGACTCAGAACAGTTCATGTCCTCACAGTTAAACCCTGCCACTGCCCAAACCAGAAGGGCTTTATTCAAATGACCTGTCAGGAGTGGGTTTTAGCCCTTACTAAGCTCCAAACTGTACGTGGATACTGCCTGTGCAAGCGCTCATTCACATGAGTCAAAACTATGCCAGGGACTATCCTAACAGTCTAGAGGTTGCATGCCAATGCCTTACCCCTTTTTAATAAACTGAGTAGCCACAGCCAGTAAAATAAAGAATGTGCTTGGAGGAAAAAGTTAAAATATGCCCTAACTGACATATCCACATAGTCCATCTTTTTGGCTATAGCTCAGTTTTTATTTTGTTTGGACAAGGGAGGATATCTGCTGGCAAACAGAAGTGGAGCAGACTCCTACATATCCTGTAAACCATAACAGTTTGGATATACATTGGTGTATTCATCAGCTTAACTTCCATCTCACTGCACTTTGAGAGTATAAGAGAATCAGGATAAATTTTCTGTTGAATGTGGGTTCACACCTGTGTTAAATGAAGACAGAAAGATTATTCATCTTAAGAAAACTAGACACATATATGGAAACTGATTTCTCTTGTTTCACTACCTGGGAAGGAAGAAGGAAAATATCTTCTTTAGCTTTTGGCAGCAGGTTTCATTCTAGCAGAGGCTAGCTGTCGTGTGGAGACTTTTAATGTGTTAAGACCAGTAAGGAATTGAATCCATCCTCCTGAAGGATAATATTGCTATGTGAAAAACTTTCATTATCTACAAGAAGTTGCTGGGATGCCACATGTCTTTGCCACTAGGGAATTTTCTAAGTAAAACTTCTGTAAATGCTTGTGGAATATCTTCTGACTTGTAGAAAGCCAAACACCAATGCCAGACACCTCTGTCTTCGAAAGGAGATTGCAGATTTGGATATCACTGAGATTCAAAGAGACAGAGCATTCTCCCTTAACCAGAAGCAAGCAGCCTTTCTGACAGGGTGACATAAGCAACCTGCCAAACCAGACTCTTGAAACCTATATGTTTATGCTCCTACAAGCCACATGCTGTTAAAGTTTTCTTGTGGCTGTACTGCTTCTTAGAGCCTTGCTGTATCAGTTCAAAAATTGCTGGTTCTTGCAGACAGCCGCTGCTTTTGTTTCTCTTCGTTTTGTGCCTTCTGCTCTTATCTTTGCAACACCTTTTGTTGCTTTCATCCCTCCTTTAATCTTCTCGGTTTAATTGCTTTAATCTTGTTTTAATCCATTTGTTAATGGATTTTTCTGTTTGCCTTGCCTTCTCTTAGACAGGTATTTTAACATGACTTTCCTTTCTCCTTGTTCTTTTCTTTGGTCTTCTGTTACAAGGTTTCTGTATCTTTTCTGTTTCTTACTCTGCCTGACCTTCTTCCCCAGATGAACCCCTAGATAAACTGATCATAAATGGATTCTTGCCCCATATTCCTCTGCTAGTGTGAGATATTTATCTAAACTAGAAAAGGCTATCTAAGGACTTCTGAAAACTGTCACCTATAAAGGAATAAAAAGTAGATTTTGGTATTCTGGTGCTTTAGCTTTAACCATATTTGTAGCAAGATGATTAACTCATTTGGTTAGAGCATAGAGCCAAGGGAACAGCTTTGATCCCTGTATAGGCCATTTACTTAAGGGTTGGACTCGATGATCCTTGTGGGTCCCCTCCATCTCAGAATGTTCTGTGATTCTGAGTGAGTTTTCACACAATAAGACTTGATGACATTTTGTCCCGCTCTTCCTTTTCTTTCTGCAGTGATCATCAAGGCTTCTGTAATTTTGCAAGGCTATGACAGACTAGGACCCACAGGAAAATTTCCACAGGCATGTTTTTGAAAGAATGCAAGTATGATTTTGGTATCAGATTAATCAATTTAGTTAAATTATTGCATTATGATTCATTTAGATGCATGAAGTTTTAAGTTCTGTATGGTATGGATACTTAACCTCTAGTACAAAAGACAATATTTTGTCAGTATTTCTTTTCAGGGAACATTTAATATTTTTTAAACACCTTCATGAGAAGAAAGTCTCAAGAGGTGATGACAAGATGGATATATATGTGATTTGAAAAGACTTGTGGTGGAGTATCAAATCCCAGAGAAGGGTTAAAAAGCATCCTGCAGGAAAGGTTTAGATCAACCAATATGATTCCTTGTGAAAATGATTCAGTATTTTTTGTACCGTCATTTAAAAATACCTTTAAGGTTTGAATAGAATAAGATTCCCTTGTGCAGATGGAGACTAAGTATGGAACCTCTAGGTCTCAGAATTAGAAGATGCTGTTGCTACTGTTTCAACAAAGTCACCGTACAGTGTGTATTCATTCCTCCAAATCTCACAGTCCTGCATGTGGCAAATTATAGGTAAACATAAATTTGTTACTGAAAGCCACATCCCCTGAAGTAAGTAGACTTTCATCAGGACTCGTTACCTCTGAGTCAGTTTCCCACTATGACTTAACATATGGACAGAACGAGTTTGTACCAACTCCAAGTGCAGGCGAGGAAAGTGTGTATTACCTCTGTGCGTGCAGCATGGGCTTGCACCTGCCCACAACAGACACACTGTAGACCTCTGTTCAGGGCTCAGAGTGCTAAAAGTAAATAGAGAGTCCCTATGAATAGATAGGGATTACAAAAGGAAAGATGCATGACTGAAATATACCTACACAACAAACTAAAGGAAAAGACACCCAGGCATATAATTTATTTTTCAAGGAAATTTGAGATAGATGACATCATTCATTCTTTATGAGAAATCTTTCTTGTACATTGAGAGAAGGTTTTCAGGCCATCTTTCAGCCATCTGATTCCTCACACTGAGCTGAAATGGCTCAAAAGAAAAAAAAAAGATTCTGACCTGTTACTATTTTGTTATACTTATTTATTGATGCAAAATTTGGTTCTGAACCAATAAAGTTCAGAACACTAGCATGATAGTCCCAGGATTACCTAAACAAGATTTCTTAAACTAGGGAAAACGTGGAATAGTTTGAATCAAGTGATGGCAATGGCAAATAAACTCCTAAGTGTTCTGAGACAGGCATGGACCGAAACCTTGAAAAAAAACATAGGAAATTTTATAGGTAAAAAACACACCAAGAGGACAATGGCAATGAAAATACAGCAAAAATAACAGAAAACATGCACCTAGAACAATGGAACTTCTTGAACTTAGAAGGCCTGACCTAAATAAAAAGAGAAACTATGAATTTGGAAAAAAAGGAGCAGAATGTTTTTTCACTAAGGGACTTAAGGCAAGATGAAACTTAGGAACAAATGACCCAACAGTTTCAACAGTACTATTTCCAATGTGATTTACTCAGATTTTACATAAAAACATGTGTGGAAATAAAGAACGAAAAGTGAAACCAAATCTTGCAACTATGCTAATTTAGGATACTTAGGGCTAACTGCCATTGACATCAGGGTAAGTTTTCCTGAGGTTAGAGGGGCAGACAATGAGATGAAAAAATAACAAAAAGTGAGGATTTGATCTATTTTGCTTCGGCATTCTGCAAGCTAAAGAGACAGACCCATGCACTCCAGTCGCTCTGCTTGCTTATTTTTTTCTGTTCTCATATTTTTACTATCCTAACCAGTCCTATGTAAATAACTTATTTTAACCCACTTAGTGACAAAAGACTCTTATCCCTGGTTGTCCTAAAATCCATAACTGTCTTCTTCAGTCAAGATTTCTTTGATGCAGGAAATGAGTCATATCAGATCTACGTTGAAGGTTAGAAGAACTAGGACTGACCCCTGCAGTGCCTCTCATGCAATATTGGGCTCAGGCAAAGCAGCAGCACGGGGACATCTCAGAGCCCAATTATCTTCAGATGGTTCAAGCTGCCATTGGGTGACGTTTACCATGGTGAGTGATATGTATCTAGCACACACCTGGCACATACACACACAAAAATTCTATATAGGACTAATTACTGGTTTAAGCACAATCCTATTTTTACATTTCATCTTTATCAGGGCTGTAATTTAGATGTTGAAATTTTATAGAATGACAGCTTCTGTAAAAAAATCACATGTCAAAAAGCATGTACCAGACACAAATACTCTTGGTGGTAAAATTAATACCTATGGTGTTACACCTGTTTAACTCTCATTCTTTTTTGTCTTACTCCCTGCCTTTCTTTTCTTTAGGAAAACAGGGTCTGTTTACAATCCAGTTAGTCAAATGTAAGCTTTGATGTGTTTGATAAGTCCAAGCTTTGGTTGCTATGGTAAAAGGTATCCCACTTGGTTCTGGTTTTTTATTAACCTTAGTTGGCAAAGAGTATTTTGCTTAATAATTTGTTTTCTTTCTGAAAACCTAGTTCATTAAAACATGGGCAGTTTTTATTAATAAGTGGAAACACTTAATTATGTTTGCTGATGTAAAACACTAAAGTATGATTTCAGTGGGCACAAATGAAAATCAAACTAGATTCTTCCTGTCTTAAAAGCTTTTTTAGGATTTTGCTGTTCCCTGAATCATTTGGTATCCCTGCTGGAAGCAATTGTTTCTACTGCAGGAGAATTTCAGGAGTTATTTTCTGTTGAGATATATTGTAAGGAGAAATTCAGAAATTATTTTGTCTTGGACTCCTTGTAAGGCAATTAAATTTGAGGGAAGTTAATAGCAAAACAAACCTTTTAGACATGATTATGAAAATAGCTACAAAGCTGAATTGTATTGTTGTGAAATTGTCTGCATGCAAAGGGAATACCATAGTTACTTTGCATGATGCTGTAAGAGGAAATCATTGAAAGATAATGAATAAAGAAGATGAGTTCAGTCATGAGCACAATATTCTTGATGTTATATAGTTCCTAATGTGCTTTTTAACTTTGAAAGTTAGTATGTCCTTTCTATCATTGAAAAATCATATTATGTGGTGGTTTTCAACCACATAAATATAAGCAACTATAAATTGCAAACTACTTTTTCTAATGTTACTTGATAGTTTCACAAAAGAAACACTTAAAATTTTGAAATGCTACTTACTCCTTCAATCCAGCAGATTTTAACATATGAAGGAATCTATAACTGAAAATAACTGAAATTAATCGTGAAAAACAGTACTCTGATATATGGTCTTGATATTGTGGGAGGTTAATATCTTCTCTCAGTCACCTTTCACAGTATTTGGGCACCTGATAAAATTTGTGTGATCAAGTTATCCATAGCTAGCAAAGCTGAAAAGTAGTGGGTGAAATTAGGCAAGCTTGTGGTGTAAACAGCTTTTAAGATCATGTGGTTTCAGAACAAAAAACTTTTGGTCTTGGAGGAAAATATTCTCTCAATGTCTGTGGACGGAACTTGGAGGCCTTGATGCACAGTGGATCCCGTTTCCAGACCTGTTCTCATTTTTTTCAAAATGCTGGGGTATTTTTCCAAAGCAAGCTCTATCTTTTCAGAGCTGTGTCTCTAGAAGGATTTGTGAGATCCCCCTTGGGCTACAGAAAGTTCAGCAGTGTCCAGACTGACATGCAAATTGGGCTACTGAAGACCATTTGTCTAAGTCAACAACATGTGTATAAAGCCTTTTTCTCAAGAAACATCTACAGCTGTGGGAGAGTATGACTGCTGATTTTATAAAAAGAAAGGATTGACAAATTTATCAGGAAATGTTGGGGTTTGGGAGTTTTTTGTTTTTATTTCCCCTCGAGGAATTTTCTCCCATACTGTTGNTGGAAAACTTGCATGTGAGAAGATTCAGAGATTATGCCTGAGCAGTTTCACTGCTTCAGCAGCCATTGAGCTTCTGCTAAACTCTGCGAGTCTAGAAATGAATCCTGGGAACTTGGCTGGTACTGCTTGTAAAAAGGATTGCAATCAAACCCTGGGTTTTGCATAATAAACAAATCATCACGCTGCTTGAAGATTGGAACTTTCTTTACTGCCCTGTTGAATAATTAATGATAAAGCCTAAAAGGGCAAGATTGACTCGACGAAGTATATTATCTGAAGCACATTTGGAAAGGGCTTACTTTACTTTTATCCCAAAAGAGCAAATGCATTTCTGTTGTTCTGATGTTTTTTGTTTCCTTTGCCCTTTTTAGCCATTCTTAGATCATAAGTGCACAGCATTTTTCTTTGTTTAAAGAGATTGCTAATAAAAATATTGATATTTTGTTGAAGTGTACTGAACTTGCTCCTGAGGCAGACAAGGTTGTTTGGTAATTGGAGCTGTAGAGTTTAAAGGTACAGTTGGCTTCCCAGGGTTTTGGGGGTTGTTTTGGTTTGTTTTCCAGCTCATACAACAATGTACTACAGCCTGGAAAAGAAAACTGTTATAAATTGATAAAAATGCATTAAATAAATAAGTGTATTATCCTATATCTATGGAATAATTATATTTTTCCTTAAATATAGAATATTTTTATATCCTATATTTAGGTGACAGTGAGTCTCCTCGTGATTTGTCTATCTCTACCACTGTGAGTCCCTGTAAAGAAGTGATCTGGAATCAGGCCTGTCATAGTAAACCAACATGTTCTTTGAAGGGAAGAGGTGTTTTGTGTATGCCACTGGAAAATGGTGGTTTAAATCAGGCTTATTATAATCACCAATTCACAACCAAGCAAAAACCAAGAGAGACTATAAAAACCCGGCATATATATAGCATGAAACTAGAACATTCCAACACAGCATTGTCATTGGAAGGGCTATAGGAGATGTGTGACAAATTCAAGTTCATGAGGTTAGAGGAGAGAAAACTTTTATCAAGTAGTGCAGGTATAAGAGGTAAGGGACAAGGTGTATCCAGCATGTGGGAAAAGGAGGATTGCTCCTGCCCAGCTGCAGGTGTATGCTGTAAGGAAGTCATGCCCACCCTCAGCACAAGGATTTTTTCAGTGCCTTGGAAGACAATACAGTGAAATAGTAATACTGGGTAAATATTTTAATCAAGACTGTTTTAAATATTATTATGCTATATTACTCTCAGCCTTGTCATATACATGACATTTAGCATACTCTGAAACAATTTCCAACAGAAGATGAGATTGGTGCCAGATAGAGCTATAGTTTTTGCCTAGTTTGTGTTGACAAAGCATACAGCAGTTCTGGTTACCTAGAACAACCAGGAAAACAACAAATTCATTTTAAAATATGCTTATATGCTTTCCCAGTTGGACTAGATTTCCATGACCCTTCTTTCAGGTACAGTTATTTTCCTGTTTTTTTCATCTTCCATATTTTGTTTTGACAAGTCAGAATTTTGTTTCTGACAAATTCTCATCTTACACCAGTCAGTGTAGTGATAGACTCAGTATGCAGGATACAGAGTTGCTGACTACCTTAAGATGCAGTATAAGCTGCAATTTTAGTGACTTGAAACTCAGTCTAATTGCTGGTTTCCCTAGTGCCGTTTCATTTTGTTGCCCCCGCCTATGCATTCCAGTATCTTCTCTGTGCTGGCTCCAATGCCTGCCAGACCCTGTGTTCAGCACAGTAAGTCAGCACAAAACAGACTTGACAATAAAGGCAAGTGTTTTCTGATGATTCAGCACTGTGTCAGCTCAGCTGGAGCCGGCTCAAGAAGGCCGGATGGAAGGAGAGTGAAACTCTGGCAGGCAGCACTGAGATCAGTTTAGGCTGCCACAGGGCAAACCCTTTTGTGTCTCTCACAGCTGTTTCTCTACAGTAGCTGTACCAATCTCATAAAATATTCCTTTCCATTTAACACCTGTTTAACACTGATAGGGAGAGGCTAGTGTGTCATTCAGCTTTTGCAGCACATACATTCACACACACACACCGAAGGCACACCTGAAGGCTGTCACTAATACCAGCATTGTAACACTTTTTTGCTATTTAACAGTATTGTTAACAGCTGGAAATAGAATTCATTACTTTTTCTAGAAGCTGTTTTTATCTCCTTAAGACTATACAAGAAGACTCTTAGGACAACAGACCTCCAGTCACAGTGTAATATGAGAACTTATTATAGTGACCTAAACCAACAGGAATGGGTTCGATGAAAACAAGACCAACTTGTTTGTAGTGTTACAAGGTTTCATAAAAATGATTATGGGCTATATTACGTTGCTAACAAAGCCTTTAATGCTTCACTTAGCCATATCAGCTTCTGAAGAAGGATGTCTCTGTCTGGTGAATGGTGAAGTTCATTTGCTCCTCACAGGAGAAGGGTGATGACCCTGAGTGTGGGGATAGTAAAAGTCCCAAATTAATGGTTCTAGGTGATATTGTTGTAGAAGAGAAGGTTATGGAGCTAGGGAGGTCTAGGGTCATTCAGTAGTGAAAAACATCAGGGCAAGTCTGCAAACTGTGTTGGGGATGCATGTCTTGAAATGTTGTGGTATGAGATAAAAGGTACTTGATCATTAAAGATGGACAAAAAACTGTGCAGGAAATGGGTGATTTAGTACATCTCCCATCTATTGTGTTTGGATGATTCTGTTTTCTGCCCTTTCCCTTTGCCAGGGATAAATAGGCTGGACTTGTATAGAGGAACCTATTCTGCTACCACTGCTGCCTTTTGTAAGAGTAGTTTGAGAAACCCTCAAAGAAAGCAGTCAGAATGCTAGTAATTTTCCTGTTTCTCTTTTTTAACTCTCTATCAAACAAAAATTTATATTCGCACATCATAGATTTCTTTCATTTAAGCAAAAGACACAAAGAGAAAGAACATATTTTGCTCTTGCAAAGTTGCTCTTTGCTGTTGCATAGAAAACAACAGCTGGAATATCTAATTAATCACCTTTAAATTTGCTGTGAAAGAGGATTAAATTAACCTTTTTTAGTATGACTACTTCAGTCCATCCAGGTGCCAAGCATTTCATGCATTGATGTTTTTAATGGATAGCTCAAACTAATATCATCACAGTGGAGTTTTAAGTAACTCAGGTTTTGGAAAAATCAACAACTTTGAACACTTGGCCCAGCCATCATGAACTTCTCTGAATTGCATTTAATTGCATAAAGTTTCACCCAGAAATTGCAGCATTCTTCCACTATTTCCTGAAATTTAGTAATTATGGTTGCACTGTTGGTATTTTAAGACACACAACAATAACCAGGCTGAAAATGTTTGATGAGTCAAGTACTTCTCCAAGCTTATTCTTCATCATTGATTTGAAAATAGCATTTTGCTTTAGATATAAAATTGTAAGGATTTATTTCTCTGTGTGTTGACAAATAATTGTTAATTAGAGTATTTTCTGACTACTTTATTCTGGAAGAGTTCTCTGGGTCCCTGGTTTTAGTTTCTTTTCTAATTTACTTTGTTTTGAAGGTTTTTTTGCTCATGTGATTTGAATACAATATTACATAGCTTTTCAGCATGGTTTTCATAGCCTCTCACAACACCATTTCCTCCATTGTGTTTGCTTCCAAATACATTTGAGTTGTTTCTTTTTTATAATGTTCTTGCAGAAACATGGTATTAAACCTCCATTGGGAAGAATACAGAAGATGAGTTTCTAGCTCTTCTTTCATGGATTTAGACATGTTGTCTTTCAGGACTGTATTGCCTACAGTTCAGTAATGTGTTCTATTTATTATATATTTGGGGGCAAGTACAGTCACTTTTTCTCTCCTTAGGAATTTTAGATATTAAAAAAAAATCTGGTTAGTGTTCTTCTCTCTTATGCTTTTTTCCCCCATATTACTCTCAGTTTACACAAAACCACATTCTGAATGAATAATAGTTGTCAATGATTGACAGGTTTATATTTTTAGCTAGTAATTAGAAAAATTACATAAAGTGTTCCATTTATCAGACAATAGAGTGGCTAGAGAATTCCTTCAGTCACTCAGAGTTGGGAAATAATATAGGGCAGTGGTGCTCTATAAGTTCTTTGTTCATCTGCTATGTTAAGTAGTTCTAGCCTAGTGATGCTCAAACCACTATAAATTATTTTATTTATTATATTACACAAATTCAATGAGAATTGTATGTAAACTTGCACCAAGCTTGGCCTAGCGGCTCACATTTAGCAGGCAAATGAGCTGGAAAATACAAGCCAAAAAGAAATGAAAATGAATGATCTTTTTTTTCCTCCACTAGGAATTCAGATTCTAAATTGTAAGGTTTTATCAGGGGACATACCTTTGTTATTTTTATGCACTTATTTTATATGGAACAGAACAGTTTCTTCTGTACTTAATGAAAAGAGTACATTTCTTTGTCTATTCCAACAACAAAAATAAAAATAATATCTATGGCTTCCTTTCACTCTAACACCTCTTCATTGTGTATTTAAAGACACACAGCAGAATGGCATTTTGATAGCCTTTCTATGCAGTGCTGTTAATGATATACAGACAATGAAGAAGGCTTTTCTCTGTATGGAACAGAAATAGTAGACTAGAGAGCGAGAAACAGATGGAAGAGTAAAATAATGCTTGGATTGCTGTCAGCAAAAGTGTTGTAGTTGGCTCCTTTCCTGTCCCTGAGGAAGCCCTAGTGCTGGGATAGGCTCCTGCTGCCCGGCAGATGACATCAGTGTGATATGTTCTTGCACTCAGCTGTGACTTCTGACTGTCACGCTGTGTCTCTCATGGGACAGCAGTACTTTACACAGACACTGATGAACTTTGGACTTGAAAAGCAACATCAAAAAAACCCATCAGACTGTTCTAACTTTTGAGCACAACAATAATTCTTAACTGAAAAAAGATAGCAATAATTACCTGAACAATTACCTCGGCAATACCATGCAGGAATCATTGCTCTCACTCCTCTTCATGTGACCAGTAATCTGCTTTCTGTTCCTGCACTTTTCACTGATTATAAGCTGGAGGTCATCCTTTCTCAGAATCTCCCTCCCTCACTCTCTCTCTCTGAGATCACTGCGACAAATTGCAGTCAAATCCTTCCTAAATCCTACTAAGTGGACAATTAAGAGAAAAGAGTAAGCATCCAAAAAGTCTCAGATAATATATATTATAACCTGATCCATTGAGTCTCAACATTCAGAATGAATCACACATTTTGAGGACAATTACCAGGCGACAAAGATAATATAAATATTTTCTTTTAGGTGAATGTGTTGGGGAAGTGAAACACCCTACACATGTTTTAAATTAGTCATTGTGCCTGAAAACAAACAAAAGTCTTGTGCCTGAATAGTATGTTTCCATGACACAAATTGATCACTATATAATTTACATTTTAAAAACTGCAATTATTAAAATGATTTAAGAACACAGATTCCCAAGTCTGAAACTTGTGCATCTTACGTAAGGAAAAAAAAATGAAGGCAAATAAAATATATTTCTTATTATATTTTAATTTGCATGACTTTCAAGCCACTGACATAATTTAGATTTACATATTTCTAAAACTCAAGGTTAATTATATCATAAGTCATGCCTTTCAGGTAGGTTCAAAAACTTTGGTTATTTTTACTTGTTTGGGGTTTTTTCCCTAGTCAAATCAACATAGCAGTTGACAAAAGAAATTAAAAAATATCTTTTGCTGTGCAAAACCTGCAAATTTTAGAAAATATCTTATATTACAGCTTGTATGTGGTTTACGCGTCATAGTAATGCCCATGTTCCAGAATTCATCCAAAATCTATTCATATAATAAATGAACACACTTCCTGGGTGACACTCAAGAAAAAGTGAATGTCAAGATTTTTTCTCCCCATAAAAAGAATCAGGTTTATAAAATAAAGAGATATATAGGAAGAGGAGAAAAAAAAGTGAAAACAAGAAGATAAATAAGGGGAAAATAAAGTAAACAGAAAGAGAAGCAGAAAGAAAAGTTTCCTCTTCCAAATGCCACCAGCACTTAAATAGCAAATAGCACTTTATTTGGTTAGAGTTCTTTGCTTTTGCTCCAAAGCTGAAGAGATTATATTTGTAAAAATATAATAAAGCTCTTGAAGAGAGAGGAAATCCTGGAAAGACTTCCAGCCACACATACACACCCCTCCCATAACCCCAAAATTAAACTGCTTGTTTAGCATGATTTTAACTACACCATAAACACTTGCAATTTCCCTAAGCGGCCTCTTCCCTTCCTGACATCTGGTACCTGTCAGAGAAGGATATTTAATTGGTTTTAAACAATTTTTCACTGATAAATTCATATAGTTTGATTCCTTGGGTGCATGTGGGTAGCTCCTGTTAATTTAGTCAGCCTTAAATTTTGCCCTGAGGGCAAGATGCTAATGAAATACTGATCTATGCCGGAAACAAAGTTCATCAAGACCAAGGCTTCACTACTAATATTTCAAATTACTTTTATTTTCTAAATGTCCCATTGAACTTTTACATCTCTCTCAAGTAGTGCAATCAGAATCAATTTCCATGCTAATGGATTAATTCAAATATATCCTTCTTATATAGTCTTTTTGGAAAATACAAAACTTCTTCATTAGTAAATTAGCAAGACAAAGAAATACAAAAAATAAGTGTCCTGTGATGAATTAAGAACTTTGGAGTCATGTAATATATTTACAGTAACACAGTCCAAATGGAAAAGTAATACAGAGGATGTGGATTTTCATGCAGCATTAATATTGGGGGTGCCAGTCCAGATGAGCTGCTTTTGTAGATGTTTTTCAGTTACTGTGATGATGTTGTGTACTTTCACCTTAATTCATTCCACATCTTTCTACTGTGTAGATAATTGTACACATTATTTAACCAAAAAAGCAGAGATTTTTTGAGTTGAGATCACTGCTATTGCAAGTCTTCATAGCTATGTGAAAAATAACGGAGCATTTGGAACTGCTGATGTTAATTCAAATGAGATTATGCTATGCTAGATCTGTTCACTTCAGAAACAAGAGCCAAGTAAAACAGATTATGCATTCTGAATGAAGAGGATATGATCTGACACAGATGAGATGTACACAGTGTTTGCACTTTGTAAGGATAAATAAGAAACTAAGGAGACTTCATCTATTATACTTCAGGAGAACGAGCATCAATTCCTAAGCACACTAGAGGCTTTTGTTTTGGAATGCTTCTTGGAGACTTAAGAGCCCTTTTTTTTCAACAGATCACTGCAAAACATGCATTTATTAAGACAAAAATCACTAAATAAAGTAAGAGAGTTATCATAAGTACATTAATTTATCAAGCCATGTTCAGGCGGTCTTGTCTACAGTTTGACAGTCAACTTGTGAAAATCAATTAGTACTTAAAAATACAGCATGCAAGCTAACAAAAGTTTCTTTCAATTCACCATAACAGAGCCTCTCTATAGCATGAGACTGACCAATTAAAAAATTACATTTTCTTCGACTGAGGAGTTTATTTTGTTAGGGGTTTTAAAAATAAAAATTAGACTAACCTTATGATAACAGTCTTATCTCTATATATTTCAAAGGACAACAACAGTACCTTTTCATTATCTTTGGGAAAAAAAGGAAATAGTGAAGAGAATCTGAATATACAAAGATGGTACAAGATCAAGGTTGGATGGTGCAAGATCAAGGCTGGTTATCTTGGGTTTAGGATAATTTAATTATTATAGAGAAAAAATTATTATCTTCTTTCAATATAATGTCTATTTTTAAAATGTTTCCCTCTGTCTGCCACTTGAGTATTTGTTTAAAAGGCACCATGAAAGATGTATCTGTCCTCATGTTGCATGATTCTATTGTCCTGTATACTACATTTATCTGAGGATTTTATATAATATCCATTAAAGGTATCCCCAAGAATTTGTGTCAGTTAAATTATATCTGCAAAGTCATAAATAAAAATCATAATTTAATAAAGAAAAACCCCAAACCCTAATGCTTCTACTACAATAATTATAACTGAGTCCTCACTGTGAAATTATTTCTTCAATTGCACAGTCTTCCTTGTAATTTTGGCCCCAGCATCACTTAAGACAGGGACTCCATGGAAAATCTCCACTAATAGTTAAATAACCCTCAGTAAGGAAATAGTTGCATGAAGCAAGGCAGCAAAAAGGAAGTAGGAAACTGGAGAAAACAGGAAAGGGAAAATGTGATAGCTGAACTGAAGGTGTAAGACTTGTGACACTGTTGACGGAAAAAAAATATTAGCTCTAAAAGTAGGACCTTCAATAAAGGGAAAAATCAATGGAATAATCATGAAGAGGATAGGGATAGGAAAAGAAGCCATATTACAGTAGCAATCAGGTAATCTATCTGATAATGGTACAGAGGATTAGCTGTATGTCTATCAGGGTATAGTCCTGCTGTCTCTATGCAAATCAGAGACATCAGAGTTGAGTATATAGGAAACAAATGAGTAGCTGTGAGTCACTGACTGCACATTTTTCTGTCCCCTGAATGTCTGCAAACATTCTTGTGCCTCAGGAGCATGTTACTCTCTGCTGCACTGGGGTCTCCGTCACTCAAACCTACCAGTTGTAACCAGAGACTTCCCCCTGCTGCCATCCCCCAATTGTGTTTACTGATAAATATCATATCTAGCATTCAAATACCCCTGGCAGAAAAGGACCCGAAGGGTATAAAGTAGACCTGGAGCATTATACCAAAAACTGAGAAGGAAAAAGAAGATAATTTCAGGAAAAAATCATGGTGATTTTTTAGCATTAAAAAATTAACTTTTGATGAAGATTTTCCTCAAATTAGATGATTTAGAGGACTTATCTAGCAGATGTCAAGTAAACATTCTAAAAAGGCATATTCAGCGCAAAATGATGTTATATTTAAATGGAACTTTATATATGTAGTTTAGCCACTAATGAAACAATAAAAAGAGGCCTAACACCATAAATAATTCCATGTACAAAATATTTCAACTGATCAAATTCAGCTCTTTTAAAAGACTTATTTCAAAGTTAGAAATCACATCAGAAGTATTTTAGAAGGAGAGAGATTTTAATTCCATACTTGGGATACAGAAGAGAGACTGAATCCTTCTCTAACTTTTTGCAGGAAGTCTGTCACACACCAAAGGACAGTGACTCACACACTCATCTCCATCTGCATGAGAAACTCTCCACCTCCAGGCACTCTCTCACCAGACAGATAGGAAAAATAAAAGTCACGCTTACCTCAGAAAGTAGATTTTTATCCGCAAAGAAAAAAAAGCATAGCATTTGGGAAATGGATCATTATTTGCAACTGATACCCACCAGCCAAATACCTTATTAATTCAAAACCCAGAAATCCAAATGGGCGTGTTCGGCTTCCACTGCTTCTCTTTAGGGCAAGAGATCTGTGCTAACTGGAGATTGTGGGGTTTACATCTTGCTATAGAAATTATTGTGACTGTCATTCAAGTAGTCCAGGCAATTTCAGATTTTATAGGTTCTTTTTCCTTTTTCCTCTGTTTTTAATTACTCTCTCATTTTATTGTTTTCTTGCTTTCTTGCTTTACTTTATCTTCCACAGTTACCAAAGAAATGAGTGCTGTAGAAGAAAAGTTAAGGGAGTTCTTTGAACTAGTAACCACTACAGAGAAGCTCAGAGATCATCTTTGTTTTATGGTAAAGACAGTAAGGGATCTTTGTCAAAACAAAATGAAAGATAAATTCACTGTTTATAAATGTAAATGACCCACATGTAAAAGTGAAAAAATAACCCTCTACAAAGAGACAGAATGGTTTTATAGATGAACTCTTATCTCTCAAGATTCCTTGGATTTTTTTGCAGATAAATATATTAGTCCACAGACTGCAAAAACATGATCTGAATGCTCACAGCCATTACAGAGTCAAAATGAATATTAGGATGTACACAGAGAATTAAGTAGGAAACAACCCTTTAGAGATTATTTAAAGCCATGTTATCCCCGTGCCTTCAATTCTACCTGCAGCTGTCAATTTCATCTGAAAAGGAATCAGGTGCAGGTGACCAGAGGTATGGAATAACTTTCTTACAAGAAAAAATAAGTGAGCTTAAAACCTGGAAAAAAAACCAAAACAAAAACTGAGGGGAGTTATGGTGCAGTCATGGTATAAACCATGAATGGCATAGAAAAGGTTATCAGTGACAGTCTGTTCACTGATTCTTACCATGAGAAATGTAGAAACATAAACAGAGGGATGAAGTTCTGGAAGAAGTATTGTCACAAGCACTATCCAGTACTGATACTTGCCCAATACCAAACCAGTCTACTGTAACATTGAATGCTGAAGAAGTCTGTTAAATTCATAAAAGTAATATCTGTCAATCTCTGGTATGGGAGCTCACTGAACCATATATTGCTTCAAGCATGAAGTAAGAGTAGGAGAAGGTAGAGGAAATGGGATCTATTTGGTAAATCTTATGGAATATTTTCCTCTTTTTGACTACTGTCAGAAGGAGGTATTAGTATAGATACTCTTTTACCATAGTTCAAAATGCTTGTTATTCACTTTGGCATGTTTCTTTTTTCCATTCTGCCTTTTTATTTTTTCCTCTTTTTACTATAATTTTTCCTCTGTCAGGGAGCCAGCCTCACATCCTGCTGAATGCAAGCACAACTACTTTTGCTATGCAGCAGTTCTACTATATTAAAAAGCATTTTATATCTATAAAGGAAGTAGGTAATATTTTGCTCCTGTAACTTCATTGTTTTCTGAAACAGAATTACAAAATCACTAGATGAAATAAAGCGCTACATGTGAAATATTTTAAAAAATCTCTTGATGAAGTGAATATTGAAATCATACCTGAAAAAATAATTCAAATCATTTTTGATACTTAAAAATATTGTTATATTGATTAAAAGCTCCAAAGAATATCATAAACAAAGTTCATTGTTAAAGATTAAAGTATCAAGTTAGGAAGAAAGGCTTCACCTTAGATTAAGCCTTTCTTATTTTCTTTGTTAATGATATGAAAAAAAGGGAATAAAGAGCTTGTTGATGACATTCAAGCACTGGAATAAAAATTAAAAATACAGAAGGGACAGATGAAGGAAAAAAGAATAACAGACAGAAAACAAGGAAATCTAATTTAGAAGCAGACAACTCAGTGTTGTGAAGCACTTTGAGGTCAACACTAATCCCTCAAAACTGTGTAAAAATAGTCTATGAAATAATTGAGGCACTAAATTCTGTTCAATATTCCAGAAGTTTGGAGAAACAGATCATATTTTACTCTGGTCAATTACTCCAGCAGCTTGATCAAACACTCTTGTTAATTTGAATGACAATGGAGAGAATGAAGAATGCCAGGCAGAAATATAAACAGGTTGCACTTGCAATACATGTGCTTAGGACAAATCAGGCATGCTGGTGAGAGTTTCTTGTGCACCATGGGTGAGACAGAGGTCATACTTCTCTCTGCAGAGGGGGTGTTTCTTTGTTAACCTTAACTTCAAGGCAGACACAGGTGAAGCTCTTGCAATACATACTCACTTTGGTGCATTTCTTCAAGGGGCAACCTCACAATCAGTATCAATTATAGAATTAGACATAAGTAGAAGTTGTCTGATAAAGTTCCATTGAAGCAAAGACTTCTGACTACTCATAGACACTTATGTCATGCTTGAGACCCAATAAGATTTGCATTTTTTGAAGTGAGAATAAATGGAAAAAGTGCTATTCTGCTCTCCATTGATGATCATAACAGAAACTGTGTGTTATGTATACTTAAGGAACTGTGCAGGCAGGGGAATGGTTAAGATGAACACTGAAAGAGAACATTATCTCTTGTCAGTACAGAACTGTAAAATACAGGCTTGACAGGTCAGTGATCCTGGAGAGCATGTAGTCCAGGGAGACTTTTTTCAGGATACAGGACATTCAGTTGTCATAAAAAGAAAATTTTAATTCAGACAACCATGTAACATAGCAAGCAACTAAGCTTAATTTAGTAGAATAGTGGATTGCATGATGATACAAATGGTTGCAAAGTCATGCCATGTTTCAGTTACCTCATCCTCAGATTTCTGTCCTGTCTTGCCTTTCATGTCCCATTTTTCATCACTTTAGGCCTTTTTTTTTCTGTTTCTTTGCCTGTTGTAATGCGGGTGGTTTGCCTTTCCTCATTTTTCCACTTTTGGTTGTGCCATATATATTTGTTCATTTTCCACCTTCCTTTTACACTTATCAAAGTAGGCAAGGGAAAAAAATGTTTTTGAAAGGAGGGGGTGGGGAAACCCCCCAGTATCTGACAGACAGTGACTTGTCCTTTTAACCTAATAAGCTTAGAAAACTTGGACAGGAAACTGCAGCATTCATCATTTGTCCTTAACTTCTTGACTTCCAGGAGATAACTTCTGAATCTCTTCTGAGAATGCCACACAGAAGTTTTCCCTTCATGATACCATCCTAAACCTTAAACATTTTTTCATCTCTATGGAACAGTCTGTGTACCATTTCTGAGAAATCCAATGATTCAAGTGGCATAACTAAAACCAGGATTTATTAACAGATTTAACCAGATTCAAATAAGAGAAAATTTGCATAATATAGTATGTACAGTACTTAGAGAAATATAAACCAGAAAAAATCAGACATATTATATCATCATGTGGTTTTAGACTCCTTTTCATCTCTTTGACAATTTTTTATAGCCAGTCAGTTTGAGAAATAATCTTCTTGCTTTCAAATACCTGGAATACTATTTTTCTCTCCTTTGACTCAACTGTTGTAAAACCTTTGTGTTAGCAAGCTCATTTTTAACACCAACAACCTGTTCTGTTCAAACAAGGCCTAAGTATTACCCATTATGCCTCTCTCATTGCTTGTATTTACCCTGCAAATTTGTGCTAAAAGAATTAATTGTCCATTTTCTTGTTTCACCTTCATATTTTAACATCACAAGCAAGAATCCCTCTCTCCAATAACATCTACCCTTGGTACTGGCCTTAATGACCATGATTTTGCATGTTAATTGTCTTGGCAGGAGGTTACCACATTTTACATGTTAATTATCTTGGCTTTTAAGGATGCAGAGTTTATGTAATTATTATAATTTATTCTTGGATTTAATTCTTGTCTGTCACATATGACTCATGAATGGATTAACTCTTCTGTCACACTTCTTCCTTTTCTGTCAGAGAGAGACACAGAGGAGGAAAGACTTTAGAAGACATGATCAAGGAAACAGTATATTTGATAACTTCTGACCTCCTGCAAGAAGTTCCATTAAACTACTTAACTCATCAGCTTTTATCCTGCATTATTGCTGAATTAGACTACCAAATTAGTTTTATAATAGTAAGTAATGGTAATGCTGATGACATTTGATCATGCAAGGACATTTTCCTGTAAAATTTTTAAGGGAAGTAGAGTTTTATTGGTGTATAAGTGTATTTAGCATTTTATTTCCAGTACTCAAACTAATGTAGAAATGCAGTACTTTTTTGTGATCTTGCTGATCAAACAATAGCATTTATTTCCTATAATTTTTCCCAAATAACATTCACAATCTATTGCAAAATAACATGTATTACTCAATAGAAAGTTTCGTATGGAAAGGCAGAAAGTAAATGTCCACAGTTAATGAAAACTGAGGTTTAATAGGTATCTGTGATTGTTGTGATGTGAACAGTGTAGAAGATTAGAAGAAATGCAGTTATTACACCTTCAGTAAGTAATTTTCCATTGTATAAAAACGTAGCTGCTGGAGTCACTGCAGTAGCCATGTCAGAGGCCTTCAGCTGGACACAGCTTCTGATGGCAGAGGTAGCTCTTTGAGTCTGTTAAGATACAATTATTAAAGTTCTTATTACAACAAGAAATGCCTCTGCCCAAATTAAGGTGCATGTGGGAACTCAGCACTTCTGTACAGTGAATCAATGCAATTATGCAGAGGCTTCTTATTGTTGAAAATATGCATCACCTCTTTGGGCATCCTGAGGGAACTCACACATCTTTTAATTTGTTCAATAATAGCTACTCATCACCTCTTTTGCATATTATGCTTACTTGTCCTATACTTACACATTATACTACTTTTACATATTTATACATAACCTATATAGTTTACTTACTTACACATACTTAACACAGAACTCATACCTAACACAGTACTTATACATTTACTAACATTTCTATAATACAGCACATATACACTTTGCAACTGCTGTGCATGAGATTACACATTACTTGATTGGTCCCTCTACTTTGTCCAAGAGCTCCACACACACTTTTCAGATAATACAATTAGTTCTTAATCCAGCACAGCACAGTTCTCTTTATCCATTCTTTCCTGTCTTGGTATTTAGCATTTCAGCTTCTCCTTTCCCAATTACAATTTAGCACAGTTTCTCTTTCAGTCCTTGATGATCCAGATCCAGGCAAGCAGAGTCAAGATGATGGCAGCAACAAAACCCACCCAGTGATCAGCAACCAAGTTAGTCCAGGAAATCCCAACAAGACAGCCCAGGATAGAGAGCAAATACAAGCCCTTTCTCCTCTCCTTCTTCCTCACTGAGCCTTCTGGTTGGGCTTAAAATCCCTCCAGGAGCTGATCTGCTACAGCTGAAGGTGGATGGCCAGGTGAAGCTGGTGAGGGTAATTCCAGCCTGGTCTCTCTCTGAGGGCTCCAATAGGCATAACTACAGATGGTTTGGCTGGGGCACACTATTGTGGTTCAAAACACCTTACAGCAGATGCAAATGAGACCATATGCCAGTGACAAGAGAGAGAGAGAGAAAGAGAGAGAGAGAGAGAGAGGGAGAGAAAGAGAAAGAAAAAAAATAGTTTTGGGGGACAGAAAGAGAGTGACAGAGATAGAATAAGGAAAATATCACCACTCCGTTGATCCTTTCCAGCTGGTCTTCTCGGTGGTGAAAATCCCCCCAAAAAGCATAGAATCCCATGGGTTAATATATCCTCAAGCCAGGTGGCAATGTCCAGGCATGTCCTTGTGGGGGATGGGGGGTGTCTCTTTCAACAGATTCTGGATCTGCTACATCATGTGCAATTCTATGGTGCAGAGCCTCTCGGGAGCGCTTTGAGGGGTATTTGATGGATTATGACTCCTCTTCAGCTGGCTCTCATGTGAAAATCCCGTGGATGTGGGTTTGGGGGTTCCACAGCTGGGCCGGTTTGTGTATTTGAGGATGGATATTCAGTGCCTCTGACCAGTGGTTATGCCACGTACCTGAAACCTCTTCCTCTCCCCTCGGCTGGGGGTAAGTCTGTGAAAACCTGGTTTCTGTGAGGTGTGCTCTCCCCCCACCCCAAACTCAGCCAGGGATGATTCTCAGAACAGCTGGTGACTCTGGCCTTTTGTGGATGCATACCTGTCCCTCAGCCTGAGATGACTGAACAATAGGTTTCCCTTTATCTAATCAGCAATTTGACTTTTAGTTCAGTCTTCAGGGAGACTTCTTTGGTTTAGCTTCTTTATAATGAGCAAAACTTTATATCAATGTTTGGAGCATGAACTATTGTCAGTCTCTGACAAGGTTTCAGGTGGATGAGAGTCCCTGATGTGTCTCCATGAGACCAGGGCTGGCAATGGTTCCTTTTGCAGAAGATATGCTGTTGCCAATTTCTGGTGAAGGAACTATGGGAGGAATGGACAATCTGCACGGTATTCTTGAGAATGAGTGAGAGATTGATATGTTGTTCTCATAGAAGTCTACAGTCTCAGGAGTCTCAAACTTCTATTGCAGTGGAGACCCAGTCATCGGTCACTGTCACAATGGCTTTATCAGTGCAAAATCCTGCTTGTCAAATCTGATTTCCTTTTATGACAGGGTAACCTATACAGTTGATCAAGTGAAGCCACTTGATACAATCATCCTGATTTTCAGGAAAGCTTTTGATACTGTCTCTTACAAAACCCATCTGAATAAAAAGGCCACCACAAACCAGGATTAACACATTGTGTGATGGGTGCATGATGGCTCACTGGCCAGCAGCTGGCTCACAGGTTGGACACAAAAGGTTACAGTGAATGGGGTGGCATCAGGCTGGTGAACTGTCACTGGTGGGGTTGATGGGGCTCCATCGTAGGCCCTGTGCTCTTCAACATCTTCATGAATGGCTTGGATGCAGGATTCAACAGGATACCATGTAAGTCTGTAACACTGAATTGGCAGGACCCGTCAACTCCCTTGAAGGCAAGGAGGTCCTGCAGAGAGACCTGGACAAATCAGAGAGCTGGGCAATCACCAATCATATGAAATTCAACAAGGGAAAGTTCTGGAATCTGCACCTGGGATGGGGAAACCCTGGATGTATGGACAGACTGGGGAATGAGACACTGGAAAGCAGTGCCAGGGAAAGGGACCTGGGGGTCCTGGTCAATGGAAAGTTGAATGTGAGTTGGAAGTGTTCTGCCTGGCAGGGGGGGCAGCTGTGTTCTGGGGAGCATCAGGCACAGCATTGCCAGGTGGGCAAGGGAGGGCAAGGGAGGGAATTGCCTCATTCTGCTCCGCTCTGGGGTGGCCTCACCTCGAGTCCTGGGGACAGTTTTGAGGGCCATAATATAAGAAAAGTATAGCTACTAAGGGGACCACAGGAGGGAAATGAAAAGGGTAAAGGGACTTGAGGGGAAGCTGAATGAGGAGTGGCTGTGGTCACTTGATCTGTTCAGCCTGGAGAAAAAGAGACTGAGAGGAGACCTCATTGCAGTCTGCAACTTCCTTGAGAGGGGAAAAGGAGGGGCAGGCACTGATCTCTTATCAGAGGTGACAAGTGACAGGACCCAAAGGAATAACATCAAGCTGAGTCAAGGAGAGGTTTAGGCTGGAAATTAGGAAAAGAATTTACACCCAGAACATGCCAGGGCTCTGGAACAGGCTCCCCAGGGAAGTGGTCACAGCATCAAACCTGAAAGAGCTCAAGAAGTATTTGGACAACACTCTGAGGCCCATGATGTGACTCGGTTCTGTTCTATCCAGGGCCAGGAGTTGGACTTCTATGATGTTTGTGGGTCCTTTCTAGCTCAGGATTTTCAATCATTCTGTGATTCTATGAATTTAGAACAAATAGCTACAAGACAAACAGTAGAAAGAAAAAATCAATATAGATCTTTTGTTTTGGTTGTTGCTAACTGAAGAGAAATACACATTCAGACAACATTGTCCCGTCTCTCTCTCATTGTCACCTGGAAGATGAGAAAGCCAAGATTCAATGACCAGCTCCTTGTCCAATACAGCCATGCTTCAATTTCCACCTAATCTTCAAGAATTTCCACATCTTTACTGGAAACGGAAACAATCAGGCTTATATGTTAAAACATTTGAGACTATATTTTAGAGAACTTATTTGGAGAGGTTCTCAGCCAGAGTGTTAGGAAAATATATTAATTACTTTTAAAAATCAATAGCCTTAAGTGAATGCATATTGCAAATTGTGCAGTACATATTGTACTCTTTAGTATAATTATTAACTTGGTGGAATATTTCTTTATGAGCAGGCTATTTATCACAGATCTAGCTCCTATAAATAAATAAAAAAGAAACAGTGGCAAAGATACGAGAGAAATGTGGATTGATTTATGTACATACATGTGGAAAAACATAACTTTTATCAAACTTCAAAGCTAGAATTTGCATTTATTCTTCTCAATTACATGTACATGGCATTGAGTTTATGATGCACATTCCAAATTTACTAACCCAGCAATCAAATGGGACTCATGCTTCTCCTTGTTTTAGATGCCTTTGAAAAACAGCCAAACTGATGATAATGCCTAGGATAGAGTATCTGCAAACATTGTCAAGGTTACAAACAAATCAAGATAGGAAGTTTTAACAATACATAAATAACTAAAAATTTGTTGTGGTTTGACACGGAAGGGGTTTCTTGCAAAAGGTCCTTCTGGTTCTGATCAGAACCAATCAATTGTCTGGCTTCATTATTGGCAAGTTTTAAGCCACTGAGGAGTTTGACGCCTCTGTGAATCACATTTTAAGATAGACAGAGCCCGGGAAAGCTCTCTGGACTTCCAGCCATCAAGGAGGCAACTTGGGCCTCCGGGCCCTGCTCGGCCTGGCCCGACCCGGGGGCAGCCGCCCCTCCTTGGCCCTGTTCTGTCTGGGCCCCCCAGCCCTGCCCCATGCAGGGAGAGCTGGGCTGGCAGCGGCCCCCCTTCACTGCCACGGCAGAGCTCAGCTCCAACTCCCCCAGCAGAGATCATGGGACCGAGAGATAAGAGAAGTTCCAGCCGCGGCCGGGTGAGATTAACCCT